>JAJIBD010006438.1:0-103074 GCA_021461705.1 Cryptotis parvus | reverse complement strand
ATACATTTATATAAAAGCAGTTACCTTGTTGTAATATATTTATTACATTGATATATATATAAATAAAATGTTTTATTTGAAGGTTAATTGACTTTTGAGACCTTGCAAGTTTTTTTTCTTATCTCACTATATACTGTATTTGCAAGCTAGGCTTTTGACCAGACTTATTTGTAATTTTACAGTAACAATTATAGATCTCAATCCCATGACCTGAAGGAATGGTCTGAGGCTTTTCTTGTTCCTAGAGAGAGCAGATGCCCTTGGGCTACACTAGCATGCAACAGGCCATATGATGTATGTATGGAGATGTTGAGTGTGATAGGTCATGATGAATGACCTAAAACCTGAGCTGCGGGGGAGGAAGAGAGCAGCATGGAATGCCTTCAAAAGCATCGAAGAAATAGCTAAAAAGACAAAGAACCTCCCGCTCCAGGCACATCTCTTCAACTCCATCATTTTCCCTGCATTAACATACGCCTCAGAGACCTGGGCCCTACGAAAGCAGGATGAGAATGCTATTCGGGTCTCCCAAAGAGAAATCGAAAGAGCTATGCTTGGAATATCACACCTCACTCAGGTGAAAGAAGGAATCTGGAGCTCCGACCTCCGTCGCTGTTCCAGAGTCAGGGACGCTGTCTCGTTTGCCAAGGCATCAAAAAATCAGATGGGCTGGACATGTAATGTGATTTGGAGATGACCGCTGGACTAGAGCCATTACTGACTGGATCCCATGGGATGTCAAAAGATCATGTGGCCGCCCACCTACAAGATGGTTAGACTTCTTCGTCAAGACCCTGAACAAATGGTTTGAGGCTCTTTGTGTTCCTGAAGCAACCAGATGCCATTGGGCTACACTGGCACGTGACAGGTTAAATGGAAATATTGCTGGTGCCCGCTTGAGCAAATCGACGAATAACAGATGTCAAGTGATCAAATGATTAAGTGATGGAGATGTCATTGGTGCCCGCTCCCATTGATGAACAATGGGAAGACAAGTGATATAAGTGAAGTGATACAAGTGATACTTTATGTAATAAGTGGATATATATGTATATATACACTTATATACTAATTATGTGTAAGGCACTGGTATAAGCCTGTAAGATTCATTTAATTCTCATAACATTTTATTGTTATTCCACTCTATTGATGAAGACACACGATGATAAGCAGTAGAGAGCATGGTACAGACTCTACAGTTTAGCATTGGAATCCATGATCTTGACCACCAGACTGATTACTTTGGTGATACAAAACTCTTAAAACTCTTAAGTTTTTTCTGAACCATGATTGACATTAACAGTATGTCAATACTTTAAGATTCTAAATAAAGTGAAAGTCTATAAAAACAAAGCTGGACTGTCAGTGGCAAATTTATGACTCAGGATGTCTTGGTAGAAAAATTCACCTGCGTTGCAACTATGAAATCATGAATTTGATCCCTGATCCTGCCTATAAATATATGCTAATTTCTTCTAATCCTGGTGGCTTTGCGGTCTGGAACCCTGGTGCCTCAACATGATGTGACACCTCAGTAGATCTCTTGTGTATAGCCAAATATGTGTGAGCAATACAATTACAGATATACAGGTACCGTGGAAAGGAGTTAGACCCGTGGTAAGCTTGTATGGGGAGCATCACAGCAAGCACTTTCCCCATGAGTGGTTCAATTCGAATGTACTCATGTATGACAACGAAATGAGTCCTACCCTTGTAAGCCTTTGTGGAGGCACTGACACTAAATGTGTTGGCAACATCAAGTGTGTGCAGTGCTTGGTCATTGTAATAACCTCAATAAAAGAAAAGAGAAAAGGATGGGGATGAAATCACCGGAAAATTAATAGTCTTATTAAACTACATTGAGTAATCCCCAAAAAGGAAAAGTAGAACCAGATGGGCTTCTTTTATATACCTCTCTGAAGTGGGGGTATAGAGGCAAAAATGCTCAGCAGTTCTGTTGGGATTTCAGCAAACACTTAGGGGAAAGAACTCCCTTGAATAAAAGATTTTTGAGTATCTTAAAAGCAGACCAAGAGCAATCTATTTTGGTAGTAACTGAAGAGATTTAATTATTCTCTCACCCACTCCCTTGTAGCCATCAAACCATATAAGAAGGCAGAAGTTTTAACATCTCAGGTTTCTCAGAGGTGTGTTTATGTGTATGTGTATGTGTGTATGTATATATGTGTGTGTTTGTATTTTTGATCAAACAACAATGGATTCCTCCAGCACAGTGTTACATCTCTTGCCCTGACATTGTATGACTAGGATAGAATAGGTTGGAGGGCATGTTTCCAGAAGTGAAGTAAATACATATGCTTTCAACATGAAATATTTATATTCTTTATGAGGTCCTAATATGTACACATAGTAAGTAGGCTTTGGTAATGCGATATTGGCTCTTGTACACAGTAATAGGCCAGCAGTTGTACATGAGAGTTACCTATATTTTGTATCAATTTTGGGAAAAATGAAAAGTCTTTTAGGCACTAAGGAGTGCAGATTATCTGACTGATGGCTTAGAGGATTAGTGTGCCAGGTGGAGAACTCTGCAAAATTTTATTTCAGAGTAGCTATAGCTACAAGTCCACAAAGCTAGATGGGAGCTGCTTCTGTCTAAAGGCAGCATGGTAACCACCACCATGTGCTGTGTTTAGGAGAAAATATGTACTGTGTTAAGTAGATCTATACAAAGTGCCTTAGAAATCAGAGTATGAGGAATTTTATTAGGTGTCATTGTAAAAACTAGCGACATTTATTGATTTTTCTTTCTGTAGGTTTCCACCTGGCAGTGCTCAGGGCCATTTCTAGAGATGCTGGTGGGTGGGCCATGTACCCTATGGGGAATAGAACTGGGGGCTCCTGCGTGTACTTAAACCCTTTGAGTTACCTTTTTCATCCCAAAATTAGCTACTTGTAGGTAAATAATGTTTCCCAGTTAGTCATGAATTCAGAATTCTGGAAGATTTGTAAAGGAAGGAACAGTTTGGTCTGCTCTTGCAGGCTATTCTCACAGAATATTTCTCACAGTATTGGAGAAAGAGTCATAGGATTACATTTCTTTACTATATCCTTTATCAAAGTTAACCACAGAACTCTCAGCATGACTATATTAACCAGTTTTATGAAGGTAAGATAATGATATTGAGGCCTTTTGCCCACCGTTGATCAAGTATCTCTGTAATTTAAGCCAGTATGTCGTTATGAATGACTGTTTATAAATTTAGCAAAATAGACTGAACTTATTTTTTCAGAATCTATTTCATGGCCTTTTAATTAATTTCTGAATTTATTATGGGTTGCAAATCTTCTTGAAATGTGGTAAGAAAGGTCTGTCTACTAAATAGTTTTTCTTAATGTCTTATTTATACTCTGTCTTCTGTATATGTCTTTCTTGGCTGTCTAAATTATTTGCGAAAAAAAAACCTGGTAATCATAATTGGTTTCCCACTAGTATCTGTGTCTCTGTGGGAGAGCTATCATTATCAGAAGAGGTTCCTACATGCCTAGCATTATTTCATATTTGCTTTGTTTTAATTGTGTGAACTTTGAAGTTGTTAAGTCTGGTATCTTTGTAGATATAAACTCATATTTCATTTTCTACTATATAACATTGACTTGCATTTTTCATTATATTTTGCATAGAGGTCACTGCTTGTTATGATGAGAAAGGGAAACTGCTTTAAATTCAAGGCATTTCATACATCAAGTTGAAAAAATTTCTCCCCAGGGGAAGCATTTTGTCAGCAGGGTTCCATAGTTTGTGGGGTATAGGAGGAAAAGACATATAAAAAATGTGAATTACAGAAGGAAAGACTAGTTTATTTACCCTATGTTGAAAAGCCGGTTTCTTTTTCATGATGTTGTATAAAGTATTTCAGATTTTGTACATATTTGCTCATTTTCATTTTGAAACGGTTACTCTATGTATTCTTCCCAAAGGTATTTAAAATGTGACATCTTCTGTGGAATGTAAATATTAAGGTTGATGTCTAAAGGTCGTTTTAAAATTTAAAACATCTGCACTCCTCCATGCTTAAATATTTATTGAACAGAAGTTGTATAAGTTATAGAAGCTGGCCTGGAATAAACTCTAGACTGTAATGCCACAGAAATTTGGAGAAAATGATCAATATTAGCACCCTTCTCTATGTGACAAGAACTACGCTTCTCTGTTCTTCTGTTCTCCTGAAACTGGATTTATTTATTTTCTTTTTCTTTTTTCTTTTCAATTTTAATCCTAAGTACACTTCTGTGTTTTGTTTTTTTAATTTAAACATTTTATTAAAATTTTTAAATTGAGATTCTGTGGTTTAAAATGCTATTCACAATGGTTTCTCATGCATGTGATTCCAGCATCACACCTCACTAGTGTATCCCCCTCCATCTTCCACAGACTCGAACTGGCATCTTTGTAATGAAAAGCATACAGATAGCTTTCTGCTTAACTGTCCTTTTTATACTTTACACTCAAGGTTGTCTTGCTATGAGCTTCTAATAAAAACTTACCGTGGAAGTGGATCTGGAGGGAGGAAATTGAACTAGTTTGTGCTATCCTGGAACAAGTATTCCATTTTCCCTGGGGCAGTTGAGTGGTTGTTCTAGACACAAAGGAAGAAATATCTGGTAGAGAAGATATACTTGGTCCTTAACGCTGGGTCCTCTGTTGTTGTTTCTTGTTTTTAAAGACTTTTTCTAGATTTCCTCTGAACTGGTACTAATCATGCACCTGATTATGGAATGGGAAAAAATGTTTGAGGTTTTTTTTTTTAGATATTTTTGATTTCTTGACAGATTTATAGTGTAACGATGCTCATTTAAGAATGCTTACTAAGAAAGAGCAAGAAGAAAGTTGTTTCCTCTGAAAGAAAAACTGGTGTCATATGAATTAAAGAAATAGTTCTCGGAAATGTGGATACTGAAAGGTGGAGAAGAATGGAATGTTGCCATAGGATCTGCGTCAGAGGAATATGTTCTTATCTCTTTTCTTAGTACTTAGTGCTTGGCAGTGTGCTGTCATGTAGTGGGTGTTCAGTATATGCTTTCCAAATATGGAGTAACTGCCAAATGAGATGTTGAGGGTAAGCTTTAAGGTAAGAAGATAAAATAATGATTATATTTTATGTACTATGAATATGGAGAAAGCCAAGATGAAAAGAAAGTATTTAAAAGGAAATTGGACCCCTTTAATATTAATTGAAAATCATTTGGTTAAAAATGTAGATTGCACATTTATATTAAAATTATGCATGTAGTCAATATGAAAATCAAACCTACATTTTTTACCCTGAAAATACAGGCCTTTTCTTGTGCCTTTTGTCTAGACCAAATGAGCTTTTTTTGCTTTAATCTGGTTTGTCAAGTGATCAATCTAAAGTTTGTATTTTTATTTTGGTATCTGGGTATTCAAAAGCTAGTTTTTTCTCCAAAAAATTGAAAAAGAAATAATTGAATTTTCTTATAGATTATTTCACTGCCCATGTAGCATTAACATTTAGAATTGCAAGAAACTTAACTGACTCATTCTGCATAAACAGGGATCTTGGTGCTTTCATTAATGAATGTCATGTAAGTTAATAGAATTGAATTAAAATTTGAAAATATTCAAATAGGAACCTGCTGAGTAAATTTTTCACTGGGAAATTGAATCAGTTATAGATGTATGAGTGAGAAAGTATGAGTAACTTTTAGGTGTAAATATTAGGGATTAAATAATCAGTGAAGATTTTAGCAAGGCTTTATTATTTCTGTACATACCTTGAGAGATAAGCTGTGGCTTCATTTAAACACAGTCACAGATATATGTAACCTATATTGAGTGACCAGAGCACTCAGTCGCCAAATACATTCTGATTGTTATTTCCCTGCTTGTCTCTCTGTAGTGCCTATAAGATAACTCTGCAAGTAACTCCCCACTCTCATTCATTTTTTTTTTTTCTTTCTTTTTTTTGGTTCCTCAAGGGAGAATTTTTTCTAAAGGATTACTTTCCTCTACTTCAAGCTTTATCTCTCACCTTACCTGCTTCCTTGTCCCCCAAATTCACTCAGCTGTCTTGTAGAGAATGACCTACCTTTTAAAATTAATTATAACATAGTATTTCTTATTGTTCCATTTTGCTCCACTATGATACTTTTTTTTCTGTCTACAAGTCTCCTAGCTAGCATTATAAGATACTCTAAAAAATAAAATTTGATGTTTCCTTTTTGTTGTTTTGGGGTCACCTCTTGTACTACTCAGGGCTTACCTCTGGCTCTACACTCAGGGATCACTCATAGCAGGATTTGGAGAACCATGTAGAATGTCAGGGATTGAAAGCTGGTTTGGCTGTGTGCTAGGCAAACACCCTACTGTACCATCTCTCCAGCCTTTACCTTTTGTTCTTATATCATGTGTTATGTGGTTCCAAGAGTCAAACACAGGCCTTATGAATGTGAGGCCTGTGCTTGTCCACTGAGTCCATACCTCACACCTAAATGTTGGATTGGATACAAGATATCAGAGAGAAATTAAGGATTACAGAAATCAAGTGCAATAATGACAGACTTTTGTTGAGATGGTCCCAATTGGTGCAGAAGTTCTGGATTGGGAGAGAATGTAATAAATTGTCATATAAGTAGTTGGTTATGAGGTAGTTGGTTACGAGTAGTAGTAGTAGTAGAGTGGTTATGAGTTGGTTATATTGTCATATAAGTAGTTGGCTGAAGGAAAAGGAATCCTGCAGCTACAAATTTGTGATGGATCACTTAAGAAAGCAGTGTAAACAGCTGAAAAGAGACCACCATCTCAGTTCTGTGGCACTTGCTTCAGAGGTTGGGAAGAGTAGTCTTCAGCCGTGAAGCTTGAGAAGCAGAGCCATTTGGGTAGAAAAAAAATGATGTCATGAAATTTGCCTATAAATGGATGGACATGGAAAGGATCATGTTGAGTGAAATTAGAAGGAAAGAGAGAGATATAGAATGACTGCATTTATTTGCATGACATATATATATATATATATATATGTATTATACCAAAATCCAGTTTCAGGCGGATTGTGGATCAGGAGGTCTTACCAAAGGTGGAAATTACCACAAGCGTGTGGGAGTCAGAGTTAGGTAAGACAGAGAGGGAGGAACATGTGAGAATAAATGTCAAAAGGGCTAATACCAACCTAGAACTAAGCATTAAATACAGGCAAAAAATGCACATGATGGCCTCTAAGTGTATGTAGTGCAACCCACAATGCGTAAGAGAAGAAAGAGAGAGAGAGAGAGAGAGAGAGAGAGAGAGAGAGAGAGAGAGAGAGAGAGAAAAGAAAGAACCTGCCATAGAGGCAGGCTATGGGAGGGGGAGGGAATTGGGGACATTGGTGGTGGGAAATGGGCACTGGTGGAGGGCAGGGTGCTGGAACACTATGTGACCGAAACCCCCAAACATGAACAATGTTGTAATTGTATATCTCACGGTGGTATAATAAAATATTAATTAAAAAAAGAAAACTCTTGGTTGAGCACCTCTGAAAAGTTTCAGGGTAGAACAATGATCAGTTCTGACATATGCTACTAAGAGGTTCAGGTAAGTTCTGGAATTACTCATTTGACTTAGGTCTGGGGAGGCCATTGCTGAACATTGGTAGAGTGGAGAGGATAGAGCTTATTTAAAATAGGTTTATGAATGAAAGTTTTGGCTTGGGGAGATAGCTGGAGTGTATGCTTTGTATGTGAGAGCCCTTTGGGCTTGCTGCCTGACACCACCTGGTCCCCTTAGCAATGCCACAAAGACTTTCAAGCACTTGAGCCAGGAGTAGCCCTTGCACACTGATGGGTATCTCCCCAAAGCCAGACCAAAACAAGCTAAAACAAGCCAAAACAAAAGTAAAGTCTGTGTTTTAGCAACCTTTGCTAAATCTGAAATTTTAAGACCAATGGGTGATAATCGTTTTATAGTACATATATTCTGCTCCTTGAGGTATTGCAGGTGTGGCTGTGGTGCCCAGCTGCGTCGGCAGGTGGCAGACAGGAGATAGACTTGTCTCCACCCAGGACTCTGCCCTGTGGGCCCTGGATGGTTGAAGGTCTGACATAGAAAAAGACTGGGCCCCCTGGGATGAACCCAGTGCCATGTTAGAACCTGGCAAGCTACCCATGGTGTATTTGATATGCCAAAAACAGTAACAATAATGGACCTCATTCCCAGCGAATGGAGACGTTACTGGTGCCCGCTGAGCAAATGGATGAACAATGGGAAGACAAGTGACAAGTACATATATATTATATCAGATTATATTATAGATGTTATGTCAGTTAAAAATTAAATGAAAGCAATGTAATGAAACAATAGTCGGCTACAGGGGAGATGGCTCAAGGTGCTGAAGTGCATACTTTGCATGTGGGGACCCTGAGTTTTGTCCCTGGTGCTATATGTTCCCCCTGAGCACCACTAGGTGTGCCCCTTTGTCCCTACCCCAAATGACACAAAAGACAAAAGTTGCACTGGGACTAGTTGATTTAGCTACATATTTGTGGGAGAAATGTTCATATTCAGGAGAGCAGAGAAAAGAAGCTATAGATAAGGTGAGGGAGTGAGCTTGTAGGTGTTGAGGAAATCAGGACATTTTGTGGGAGAAAATGACTTTGGGAATAATAACAGCTTCATTCCCTTCTCCTTTTTAGTTAAAGAGAACAGAAGTACCTTAGCAGAAACAATCCTTAGCTCTGATATTTACAGTTCCTGTAAACAGGATATAATTGTTGCTAAAAGTTAGCTTTTTACATTTTTATGGTGTTAAAAATTCTTTTTTCACTAAGGTATCAGATTTTAGTGCATTTACAATGTGCTTTCTTCTTTTAATTTTTCAGATGTTAGATGGTTTCTTTGAAAAGATAAAAAAGCTGAACTGCATTGTGTGAAATTTTGTATAAGCCCAGAAGTAACAGTGGAATGAAGCCTGTAGAAAGTACTTTTATGTGTGAGGAAAATGGTGATAGTTATTCTTAAAATTTTGGAATACATAAATGGAGTTAAAAAAAGAATCAAACAGGGGCCGGAGCGATAGCCCAGCAGGTAGAGGCGTTTGCTTTGCATGCGTCCGGCCCGTGCTGGCCTGGGTTTGATCCCTGGCATCCCATATGGTCCCCGAGCACTGCCAGGAGTAATTCCTGAGTGCAGAGCCAGGAGAAACCCCTGAGCATTGCTGGGTTTCTCAAAAAAGCAAGCAAGCAAACAAACAAATAAATAAATAAAGACAAGTTTAAAAAAAAAAGAATCAAACATTCTACCAATAAAAACAAGTGCTGATGGGAGAGCCAGTATGCCCCCCGCCAATTAAAAATACTTATAATCTCAAAAGAAATTTGCAGTTATATGCTGCATGATGTTTATTATGATAGGTTTCAGTTAAAATTATTGCCCAGTGGCTGGAAAGATGCTCAAGCAGTGAAGGCACTTGTATATGGTTGACTCGATTTGATCCCTGGAGTCACATAAGATCCCCCCACAGGGAGCCAGACAAAGCCAGTCGCAAGCCTTGAGCACAGCTAGGTATATGGTCATCCAAAAAAAAAATTAGTTGCTCACACAATAATATGCTTAGTTTTCATTTTTAGTGTGGGAATAGGAACAGTTTGGAGAGGGGACTTCAGAGCCTTGTGTAGCTGAACTTTTTGTTTTTATTAATTTTGAATGTTAGTCCTATATCTGACACATTGTATGAAAATAAAGCCAAGGTATCGTGTTGAGCAAAATAAGCCAAAGGAAAACAAATACCAGATGATCTCACTTTTCTGTGTTATGTACAGAAACAAATCAAGGGAATAGATAATATCAATTAACAATGAACCCTGGACACTGGGTTACAGACCTGAGAGTTCCAGGTTACAGGGGAAGAGGTGTTGGTGGTATGGGTGGGGAGAAAATGAGGTGTTCTGAGGGTAACACTAGGCTTAGATGGAGGGTCTGGAGACATTGGTTGTATTCAACAAGTCAACAAGGTAACTTGATACACAAAAACATAGCTGTCAGCTAACGGTGGGAGGAAAGTAGGGGAGGAAGATTTTAACAGAGTGACATAAGGACAGGTAGAATACTGTAAATTTACACTCTTATCTAAACTTATAACTTGTCTTCCCTTTTTTCATTGATTTGCTCCAGCAGGCACCAGTAACATCTCCATTCGTTGGGAATGAGGTCCATTATTGCATATTGAATATACCACAGGTAGCGTGCCAGGCTCTGTTGTGTCTCTGGGTTCATCCCAGGGGACCCAGTCTTTTTTTCTATGTCAGACCATCAACCATCCAGGGTCTATGGGGCAGAACCCTGGGTATAGACAAACCTGTCTCCTGTCTGCCACCTGCTAACACAGCTGGGCACCGCAGCCACACCTGCAACACCTTGAGGGGCAGTGTCTAAATTATATTAAAAAATGAATAAGAAAAAAATAAAACAGTACTGTGATTTTCCATCTGTACTTTTGTTTATGCTGTTTTAATAGTAATTATGTTTTATTAGTTTTTATATTCTCATTTTACTTTGTTAACTTCAATAATTACACAATGAATTCTACCTATAATCTTATAGTTATTTAAATGCAATTTCTTTTTTTCTAACATTTTATTATACCACAGTGAGATATACAATTACAATGTTGTTCATGCTTGGAGGTTTCGGTCACACAGTGTTCCAGCACCCGCCCTCCACCAGTGCCCATCTCCCATCACCCATGTCCCCCAATTCCCTCCCCCTCCCACGTTCTGCCTAAATGGCAGGTTCTTTATCTCCCCCTCTCTCTCTCCCTCTCTCTCTCCTCCTCCTACACACTGTGGGTTGCACTACGTACACTTAGAAGCCATCATTTGTAAATGCAATTTCTTAAATGTATCATTTATGCGACTTGCACATAGAAGTAAAAAACACACTGTGTGTATAACTATGATATACCTATAATCACCATGAGGCACACAGTTACAAAGTTGTTTATGATTGAGTTTCAGTCCTACAGTATTCTAGCACCCATCCCTACCAGTGTACCTTTCTCACAACCAACATCCAGTATCCCCAGTTCCCCCCCCCCCCCACCCTCCCAGCCTGCCTCTATTGCAGGCACTTTTCTTCTCTGTCTGTCTCTGTATTTATGGTTTCCAACACACATAGTCAAAGCTTCTCATATTTATCCCTTCACCTATTTCCAACACTCAGAAACTAACAGTACCGCTCCTGGGAATATACCCTGGGCACCCAAAAACGTACTACCGAAAAGCCATCTCCACTTCTGTGTTTACTATTCAAATTAGCTAGAATCTGAAAACAACCTGAGAACAGATTACTAGATAAAGTGCCTGAGAACAGATTACTAGATAAAGAAACTATAGTATATCAACACAGTGGAATAGTGCGCAGACACCAGGAAAAATGAAGTCATGAAATTTGCTTGTAAGTGGATGGACATGGAGAGTGTCATGCTGAGTGAAATGAGTCAGAAGGAGCAGGACAGACAGAATGATTGCACTCGTTTGTGGGATATAAAAACAATAGGAGGCTAATCCAAGGTAGTAGAAACAAGAATCAGGAGGACTGGCCCAAGGTGGGAAGTCTGCTTAAAGTGGTGGATGGAGGAGGGCAGTTGGGATAGAGAAGTTCACTATGACATGGATAACTGGAAATTATCACTCTGGATAGGTATAGTTGTATACGAGAGAAAGCAGAGCGACGGCCTTATGTTGATTGAGATTTGGTACAGGTGGATAGATTGTGTTTGCAAAGATATCACTATAGATGATACAGATATCTGTATCATCTATAGTGATATCTTTGCAAACTCAATGTCAACATCTAGATATCACTATAGATGATGTCTATATCATCTCAATATCTAGATATTACTATAGATGGTATCTATATCATCTGTAGTGGTATAGATGATACCTATAACATCTATAGTGGCATAGATGATCACTTGATCACTTGAATCCCGTTATTCATCGATTTGCTCGAGGGGCGCCAGTAACATTTCCATTGAACCCTATCACGTGGCAATGTAGCCCAATGGCACAATGGCACATCTGGTTGATTCAGGAATATGAAGAGCCTCAAACCGTTCATAGATGATATATTTCAATAAGAAATATATTTCATAACAAAGTCTAATATTTATATGTTTTGAAAGCAAATGCTTCAAAATAAAAAAATAACTGGTTAGAACGTTTTGTTTAGTGTTATGTCAGAAGTGAGAGTTGTGCTTCCTAATGGGCATCAGTATAACACCCAAAGTTGATTGGGGAATGTATGTTTGACAGTTTAGAACTGTTTATTTGAAAGTTAGTTAGTTGCTTCTGGAAAAATTGATACTCTGTGAGTTTGTTTTTGAATTTTTATTCTTCTCTTGTTTAATGTTTCTAGTGACTGCCTGGTAGGAATTAATTTTTGATTTTTCTGTTGGTAAATGTTAAGTTCTCCCTTCTTCCTGCATTTGCTACTCACTGAATTTCCCATGTGTCCTGATAGTGGTAAAATCCTCCTAATCATTCTAATCTGTTCAGTAAACCTTATCTTTGAAGTTTCATTATGCAACTATGGCTTCTTAGTTCTGACTTGGCTCTTAAGCTGCTGCTTTGTAGTTACAATGGGAAAATATGACAGAAAGGGAAGAGAGCCCAGAGAGAGATAGAGAGGATGAGTGTAAGCTTAACTTTCTCATTAAGTCTCCTGGAGAACCATAAATAGTTCCTTCCTCTTTCAGCTGGAGGAAGTATCAGAAAAAAGCTGTAACTGTTGAGTGATTGAATAGTGCAGGTCTTGGTCACTGAGACTGGCTAGAGCTGTAGTTGCTTCATGTCTCTAAAAGGAACCTGCTATGATGGGGCATATGAAAAAGTATGAAATCATTTTTATATGAGCTTTTATTTTAAACAAATCTTTCTTGATCAGGAGAAACGTGAACTACTGAGGAAATCCTGTACTTTAGGAGAGAAGATAAAAGGATATTCAATTCTTAGTATTGTCATAAATAAAGCCTCACATTCCTGAGTTAGAATCAATATTGGAGAGAGGACTTAGAGGTTTGGATGGTCTCTAGGTTCCCCACAACTAGATGTAATAGTTTTCAAAGCACAATATTCCTTAAGGAATATATAAAAAGAATTTGGTTTTCTGCATCCAGGGCAACTAGGAAAAGCACATCTTTGAACCATATGTGGAGGCAGTATACTAAGAGACCTTGGAGTCCATCCAAATAATCTTCCACTAAGGGAGAAAAGAATCATTGTTCATGAGAGTTCACATGCCGGAAATGGCTCAGCTCCTCTAGGTCATACTCCTGTAATATTACAAAGGGTCTTTGTTAAATTGTCAAATTATATCCAGATAGAGATAACAATTCTTATGCTAGGAGTGATTGTTGCTAGTCTTTAGATATACATTCCTAGCTGCCCCCCAAAGCCTGATTCTGACTATTGAATTCTTTGTGGCGCAAATATTCAGAGTTTTATCATCTAACATTTGATCCATCATTCTGAGACCTCCCTTATCAAACTCCTGTAGTATTTTCTTTTTGCTTCTTCAATGGCAGTTATTTCTTACATTATATGGATTTGCTTAAGTAGCTATGAGAGCAGCATTTGGATCTCCTTCATATTTGTACCCCTTATCATGCTTAATAAAAAACTCAATAAATGGTTGGTAAATGAATAGAATGTGAAGAAATATTCTTCACATGTAATATGAAGAAATATTCTTCACATGTAATGTGAAGAATGTGTAATGAAACAAAGATATGTCGTTTACTTTATAAGGTATTGTTAGCATATTTTTTATATATTCCGTAAGTCCCTAGTGTACTTATGTGGTTTTTCCCAAAATTCACTTGCTATTACTTTCTAAATTTCAAAAACCTACTTTTCTTTATGGCAATAAGCTGTTAAAACCCAGAATAGGTATAAAAACTTCTTCTCTTTCATAATCCTTGTGACGTTTCATATGTAATTGTGGGTGGTAGCATTTATCAATTCATAATTTATAAATGTTGTAAGCCTAGTTAGATTATTACCTTTTAACTAGTGTACCTAAAATTTAGGATGTGAAGGACATGATTCCAAGGTCTGAAACACATGTTTTGGATATGAAGATCCTGAGTTCATTGCTTATCACCGCATGTATCTCTGGGCACTGGGTCCTCAGGTAGGAATGACCACAGAGCTTGATGTGGTCAAGTCCTCCTTCCTCTACTCCTCTTCTGCCCCCTCCCCGCCAAAAAGCCCATTGAAATACATGCTTGCACAGCTATTTAGATTCCTGTTTTCAACTAATTATTACGGGCATTTGGGTGTCCTACCGCTAGCTACAGATAACCAAAGAACAACATGCTCCAAGATTTATGGCAACTCTTTGTCGATTTTTTTTATTGAACTTCTTTCCCTGTATCTTATAAGCGTTAATGAAAACACTTCAATACATATGATAATTTAGTACAAATAAAAAATAGCATATTTCTTTAGGAATGGCAAGTAGCTCCTGCTAAACCCATCCTTCTGCCAGCAGAGAAGTTAGCTTCAACTGTAAGTCACCTTGCCTTGAGTTTGCAGTGCCATGTTGACTAAGTTATTTAGCTCTAGCTCTGACTTTAATGATCATATTAGCTCCACATTCTTTAAGAGCTGCACCCTAGCTGTACTAGAACGGTTAGTTATGTGGGGCTGAAAATCAGTTTAGAGAGGGATCAGTTTTGGATTTATTGGGGGAATAGTGTATCAAAGTAGAAGTAAGGATGGAAGAACTGAGGTTTAGAATTCAGGCAGCACAGCAGTGCTAGTAGATGCACAGGGAGTAAGATCACGGGCTGTAGCAAAGTGTCTTCTCCCCCTCTCTACTTGGTGCGTGGTACTTACTACTTGGTAGTTTTGTGATCACAGCCCAGCTTCCTTATATGGCTTGTCATTGGCTTCTTCAAATCTGGTATTTTATTTCTGCTTTTCCAGTTCAGCTCTGGTTGAGAAAGTTTTGGGGAGTGATTGGTTTAGATTGGATCCTTCATCTGGTCCTGAGAGGGCACAGCCTGCCCTCAACTTTCACTGTATCACTCTCTTCCCATATATTAATTTGCTCAAGCAGGCACCAGTAACATCTCAATAAGTCCTGTCACATGCGAGATAGCCCAAGGGCATCATCCCCCCCCAGGAACATAAAGAGCCTCAAACCATTCCATCAGGTCATGGGAATGAGGTCTATAATTGTTACTGGTATTTGGCATATGAAATCTGAAACAGGTAGCCTTCCAGGCTCTGCCATGAGGATGGAATACTCTTGTAGTCATCTCTAATCTCGAGCATTTATTGTTGAGCAGCGTGGCCGCAAAGCAGCCACACAAACTGGGCTTGTGATCAGCTCTTCTGCTGGGTGGAGGGCTGCCTCAGGGAGGGCTGCCATTTTCCCACATCCGGACTCCCCTCTCCTTAGAGCTCCACCCAGCAGAAGAGCTGATCACAGCCTGGCTCATCTGTGACCTACCCTGCAGCAGTCTTTTTCAAGGCCAGCCCAGGTATGCCAATCCAGAGACTCACACACACGGGGCAGAGCTGCTACTTGCTCTCCCTGTGCCCAGCTGATCACGAGGTGTCCTGGAGGAATGGCGGGTTCTAGCTCTGGCCCACCACCCCAGCAGAGCCCTCAACTTTAATAGACACTAAATTCAGGTAGGGACTATTTCAGGGGAAAAAGAAAAGGAAAGATATGCTAATTATTCAAAATGGATTGGATTCTGTCTCTTTTTGGAAATGGGAACTGACTTGCTATCTATTCAAGAAGGTAATTACAGGGACTGGAGGCGATTGTACAGGGACTTAGGCACTTTTCTTGCATGTTCAATCCCTGACTTGATCTCTAGACTGCATATGGTCAAGCACCAGCAGGGTTGATCCCTGAGCACAGCTAGGTGTGGCCCCAACACAAACAAAACACCAGAAGAATTATTCCACAAGCAATGACAAAGTAGCCAACCAATATTTGAGTGTTGCTGTTGTCACATTTTTACTGTATAAAGAAGTGTAGGCAGGAACACATGCTTTGCATACAGAGGCCCAGGTTTAATCCTTAGCACTGTATGGTTCCACTGGGCGCAGCCAAGAGTGACCCAAGAGCAACAAGTGGGAATAGCCCCTGTAGGCCACTACATCATTTGTGTACCACTGGTACACAAAATAAAAATCAAACAAAACCATAAGAGTAGAATTAAGTTAAAGCATTTCTGAGTTGCTAATATTTCTTACATATAAAGTTTTGTAGTAAACCTGATATTTTACTACTCTAATGAGATTGGGCCGATTATGGTGTGATCATATGATGAATCTTCCTTAGATAAATGGTTGCTTTGTTTTGGTTTACTTTCTCTTCATTAAGGGTTGTATACATGTACATGTACAGAACATTTTAAATTGTGCTAGCATTAGCTTGAAAATGCGAATACCAGTATTTGGCTCAGGAAAGTTAATTACATCATCCAGGGGCATATGGTTTAATTTGAATTGCTTCTTCACTTTTTTTTTTTTTTTTTTTGTCTTTTTTGGGTCACACCTGGTGATTTTTATGGGTCTGCTTGACTCTGCAGTCAGGATTACTCCTGGCAGTACTGGGGTGTGTGTGTGTGTGTGTGTGTGTGTGTGTGTGTGTGTGTGTGTGTGTGTGTGTGTGTGTGTGTGGTGGTGGGGGGTGTATGGGATACTGGGGATTGAACCCGGCCACGTGCCAGGCAAACGCCCAATATACTGTACTGTCTCTTCGGCCCCTGATTTTTCTTTTTTAGATGGTTATCTTTTTATTATCCGGAGTGTATATTGTTTAATGTACATCACTATCCATTCCTTGTGATGGATAGTGTTGAGACAAAGGAGCCAGTTATTTAATGTATTTTTGGTTTTTAATTTCAATGTTTTAAAGTGCACTCTAGATCAAGTAGAACATTTCTAAATTTAAAAATGTCAGATGTAATATGAAATCACATTTGTATGTGTATTTCATAGATGTTTTTGTTTTTGTCTTGCTTTGTGGGCCACATTCAGCAGTGCTCAGGGCTTACTCCTGGAGCTGTGCTTGGGAGTGCTTGGAGTGACACCACCAGGGGTCACTCCTGGTGGTGCTTGGGGCACCATCTGTGGTTCAGGCAATCAGAACACGATTGTCTGTGCCTGAATCCCTGTTTCTTCAGTCCTTTAAGGACTATTGAAAGTTTTGGGTCGGAGAGACAGTACAACAGATTTGGTGCTTGCCTGGAACATTGCCGACCCAGGTTTGATCTTCAGTATCACTTATATTTCCTAAACATCCCAGGAGTGACCCTGAGCACAGAGCCCTGGACACCCCTTCATCCTCCGCCCCAACTTTGGGGGATTTTCCTGTTTATTTTTCACTAAGTGAAATTTGAGATAGCTGATATAAAGCTCTTAACCATTTCATTGTTCGTACTTAGGTGAGTTTTGAAAAATGGGCCATAATTCCTGAAGGAGTAATTTAACCATCATGGATTCATGACTTCTGTTCTTGTTGGTAACCTGACATCTGAATGTGAGAAAATTCTCCGTCTTTTCTCAGTGCTTTTTGCCATTGTTCTTGCTTTGACCTGAAGATTTTATTATGTTGGTCTTTGAAGTTTTGTAACTTAATTCACATTTTGAAAGATCATGTTAGTTCTGTGTATGTGGAACTTCAGAATTCTGTTCTTTTGTGAATATGATAATCATAAAATGCTTGCGCATCTGGGCCTTCTGCTCTATTTCAAACCCTTGGAGCATGGAAGCACATCCAGAATCTAGTTACGTGTCTCTGAGGGCATGAATGAGAACACCTGAGCTGAGTCAGGTATAAGCCTGTGCATTTTGGTATCAACTGAATGAATACTAATTACAAATATATATAGTCGGTAGAAGTAAAGTAATATAAGTTTGAGTGTGAATACAAGCCTTGAGAAGGATCAGAGATTTAACTGAATAGGGGTCAAGGAAATGGCGCAGGGTTCTGGAGCACAGGTGGGAGGTCTAGGTTTGATCATGGCACTGTGTGTGACCCTTTGGAGCACTGGGTTGAGGGTAGCCTCACAGAACCTGCAGGGATGGCTGAGATCCAGAAAAAAAAAATTAATTGCAGAGTAGCAAAAACTGATATTCAGACTCTTTTGAGGGAGTTAAGAAAACAACCAGAAAACCAAATGTCTAACAAGGAAAAAAAATTGGTTTCCTAAAGAGTGGGCTGATTGCTTAGGGGAGAGGCTGAACTGTGATGGGACATGCATCAGAGTTTGGAAAAGCAGGTGAAAAATCAAGGTTCATCTCTTGTTAGAGTAATGTGTGGTGTTTGGCATCTTTCTACTTTATTCCTTTTGACAAGGATAACAAAAATTTCTTGTTCTGCTTTTCTCTTCGGACTTTTACTTTCACACTTAGATATAGTCTTAATTTAACTGTTTTTACTGGGGGTATGTTTTCTGTAGTTCACAGTGACCAGCTTAGGATTTATATCTAGCCCAGAACCGGTCCTGGGTAGAAACCTCAGCCCAGTATCAGTGCTGCCGAGAGAAGGGATGTAGCAAAGGCCTGCATTGCTGTGTTGGTTTGCACTGCTCTTTTCTCCAGTGCTGTGGATACGTGGGTTTTGAGTGGCCTGCCTTCAATTTTATCATCCCCAGAAGCCCTCTTATTTTTAGGGTGTAATTTAACAGAGTGCATAGCTTTTCAAGAACAGATATATTGTGTTATGACAGAAGTACCTGTATTTACTGGTAAGATTACTTTATCTGTTTTTTATACCCTCCAGAATCCAGAAAACTCAAAATTATGAACATTAATAATAAAATCTGAGAGTTTGCATGAAAGCCCATAAATAATAACCAGATATTTTTGGTACTGTACTTAGAAACAACGTCAGTTAAAAGTTCCCCAGGGACTGGGGAGGGTTTGGTGGTAAAAGAGCCTGCCCTGCCAGCACGAGGCTGTGAATTCATCCAGCCTTGCCCTCACATGCTTAGCCTGTCCTGGAATCTCTGCTGTCTGGAAAGCCCAGTGCTGCAACTGAGTATGGCATCTTGTGTGCACAGCGCTGTTTGGAAGAGCCACTCGTGTGAGATCCCCTCGTGTGCACAATGGTCCCTGTAGAGCACTATGACCAGAACATATGCAAGAACCAGGACTAAGTGGGAGTGACACTGGTGAGCGTATGTGCAAACACAAGAGCATCACACCCGGCTGTGTGGCCTGAGTAGCACCACCACCAAGCACGTGTGACTCTATCATTGAAACCACAGTAGCAGAGGCAAGTGGAAAACCCAAACAAGACAGGGACACTAACAGAATTTCACAATATTTTGTGAGACACTTTGAGTGACTATTGTTTCCCTGACTCTATAGAAAAGTAGTGACTGGTACCCATGGAGAAATTCTAAAATTTTTAGGGTTTTCCTGGAAAAAAAAAAGGTTTAGCTGTTCTGAAACAATGATTTTAAAATTGAGCATGATAATTTTGTTGTAAAAATTTGCAAAAGGATTTCCCTAGGGCTACAGAATTATAATAATTTGATATCCAGCCTTTTGGGGGATATTCATGTCCTCTTTACATTACTTTTTTGTTGTTGTTGGGGCAGTGGAATTTGGGCCACATTCAGCTGTACACAGGGCTTACTCCTGACTCTGTGTTCAGGGACACACCTGGTGGTACCTTATGTGATGCTGGGGATCAAGTGGGGGTTGGCCCCATGCAAGGCAAGTACCTTATTATTATCTTTCCAATTCTTCTTACATATTTTTTAAAAAAAATTTTATTATGCCACCGTGAGATACACAGTTACAAAAGTGTTCATATTTGGGTTTCAGTCATACTGTGTTCCAGCACCCATCCCTCAACCAGTGCCCATTTCCCTCCACCAGTGTCCCATGATTCTCCCCCTGCCCCCAGCCTGTGTCTATGGCAGGCAATTCTCTCTCTCTCTCTTTCTCTCTCTCTCTCTCTCTTCCTCCCTCTCCCTTTTGCACACTGTAGCTTGCAATTCTTACAGTTAGAAGTTATCATGTATATCCTTTTGCCTACTTTCAATGCTCAGTTCTATGCTTTGCAATAATTATTAGAGCAATGTTCCTTTCTCTGTATTGCCTAACTCTGACTCCCACACATTTGCAGTAGGTTCTACCCCCTGACAAGACCTTCTGATCCATGTTTTGTCTGGCCTTGGATATTGGTATCATGCTATTTTTTTTATACCCCACAAATAAATGCAGTCATTCTATATCTGTCCTTTTCCCTCTGGCTAATTTCACTCAGCATTATCCTCTCCATGTCCATTCATTTATAGGCAAATTTCATAACTTCGATTTTCCTAACAGCTGTGTAGTATTCCATTGTGTAGATGTACCAAAGTTTCTTTATGCAGTCATCAGTTCTCAGGCACTCTGGTTGTTTCCAGACTCTGGCTATAGTGAATAGTGCTACTATGAAAATTAAAGTACAGATGGGCCTTACATATTTTTAAGAGCAGTAGATTATGAATCCTGTGTGCTGTGAACAAAATAATTTCCTATAGCTTTGCCTTCAAGCCTCTATCTTTACTTCCTGTCATGGCTAAACTTCTTGTACATACTAGATACTATTTTCCACTCTCCCTAGCACCTACTATCTGCCCTACACATCCCTCAATGCTTGCCATTCATTTTCACTCTACAGGAGTCCATGAAATTTGTTTTGCGTTGTCATTAGGCACCCCATTTAGTATTTATTTAACAACTACTGAATGTTCTTATAGGCACTGGAGAAGCTCAGGATGGTAATGAGTAGTTTCAGAGAAGATTCCCGTCTAGTTTGGAAGAAGGCAAATAAATCAACCCATCGGATATTTAAGCAAACATGGTGCAGTACATGATGGGAAAGAGGAGACACAGCAGAAAGGGTGATTTCTGATGTCCACGAGTCAGATAATGAGAAGAAGCTGACTTGGAAGAACATTCCAGGCAGAGAAGGGCACAGACAAAGATTTGTGAGGCAGTTTTGGGGAATAGCTGAGGCTAAGTGTAGTGAGTGCTGTGACCTCCAACTGGCCAGTGCCTATCAGGTTCAATGGGAAATCCTTCCTTTCCGGGTCTCTCAGTGATAACTAGCCCAGAGGCTTCATTCGGACTACTATAGAGTGTGCTTGTTTTATTTTTTTATTTATCCCTTTGAAGTAAAGCAGTGCAAGAGTTTAACACTGTAAAGCAGAATAGGACAAGCTGTCAGTGGCTTGAGGCCCCAGGGACATATTTCAAGGCCCAGATTTTTATTATGGTTTTGTTGCTGTTGCAAGAAGTGAGTCCCACAAGAAAGAAGTTGCTTCCTGCGTGGCTCATACTTTATGCTGGAGGTCTTTTGGATTCTGGTAGTCTTGCCAAGTGTTCAACTGGGAGAAGTGGGGAGTGAGGGAAAAGAGGCGTTCCCACTGCCCTGTTCAAGCCTGGGAGGGGCTGTGTGGTTGTTTAATTGAGACTGCATTCCTCTTTCCTTTCCCTATTCCTGTTGTCCTGGTCTCCCACCCCTTCTCTCTGAAAGTGTGTCCATAAATTATTTGAACAAGAAGCCTCAGTTGTTTTTCTAGGAAATCATAACCTATGCAACAGTGAATAGGTCTACTCAACTTGTCCAATTTGCTGTTTCAAAGACAACTAAAGCCCAAGTGTGTAAAATGAATTCCAGATCATTTTCCTTCTTTCTCAAACTGAATTATTTCTTTTTCTTTTCTACTTAGCTTATGATTGCACCTTTTCCCTCCTAATTTTACTAAGAATTCAGAATGCAGGAGGACAGTGAGATAGTACAGGGAATAAGTGTTTACCTTGTATGCAGCTAATCCCATTGTGATTACTAGCACTTTTATGGCCCCTGAACACCACCAAGAGTGATCACAGAACACAGAGTCAGAAGTGAGCCCAAGTATTGCCAGATGTGCCCTCATGTGTAGGCTAAAAAAATAAAAAGATTCAGTATCCTGTGTAGGTTTCCCCTTCCCATGTCTAGTAATGTTCTCATGTTTAGTCACTATTACATGTTTAGTATCTCATGTTTAGTCACTACCAGACTATCACAGCCCGGATCATCGACAGCCACCCTGCAGCAGTTTTTTTTTCAATCCGGCCCAGGTATGCTGAACCAGAGACTCTCAGACATGGGGCAGAGCTGCTACTTGCTCTCCTTGTGCCCACCTGCTCATGAGGCGCCCTGGAGGCATCGCGGGTTCTAGCCCTGGCTTGCCACCCCAGCAGAGCCTCACAACAAGCCAGACGACCCCCACCCCTCCTCCATGGGGCCCGCCATTTTCCACATCCAGACTTCCCTCTCGACACAACTCCACCCAGCAGACCAGACTATCACAGCCCAGCTCGCGCGGCTGCTAGTGGCCTCACGGTTCATCAATAAATGCTTTATTTAGAGGTGACTACAACAGTATGCCACCCGCACAGCAAGCCTGGCAAGCTGCTCGTGTAGTATTTGATATGCCAAATACCAGTAACATTTATATTAGGTCATTCCCGTGACCTAATATAATGGTTTGAGGCTCTTTATGTTCCTGGAGCAAGCGGATGCCTTTGGATTCTACTAGCATGAGACAGGACATATGTATGGAGATATTACTGGTGCCCGCTCTAGCAAATAGATGATTAACAGGAAGATAGTGATAGTGATAGTTTAGTCACTCAGCATGTGACTGGTGCTGGTTGTCTGGTGCCCTTTGTCTTCCAAATTCTTTTGTTCAGGGCCTTCTCTGAGGCACTGCATTAACTACCTAAATACTTCCCTTCCCTGCCTTCACTTCTTCACAGTGCCATTTTTTCTATACCACTGTAGAAGTGAAATTTCCATCTAGCCACTCTTTAGTTTACAGTCATTTAATGCTTTCCCATTAGATTAAATGAAAACTTGTGAGAAGGACTTCCTAACTTTGTAGCATGGTTTCCAGGGTCTCTTTTGCTCTGGTATTTTGCCATCTTTCCCTCAACCTTGACAGCTGCTGCCACCATATGTACTACCCTGCAGTTGGCTCAGACACTTCTAGTTTCAGGGGTCTGAGCCTTTTAGTCCTGTCCTGGTGTGATGCATGCCTGCTCTCCCAGGCACTGCTCGGAAATTTTAACTTTGTGCTACCTCCTCAGTAATTCAGTGATAGCTTTTCTCAACCACCCAAAACACATTATTCCCAACCAAGGATTCATTTCAAAATCATTTCGATGTATTGTAATCACTTGCCTTATTTTCAACCACTCTTTGAGGCCCTTGAATGCAGAGAAAATGGCATTCACATCGCCAGCTGATCCATGCATTTTTATCCATGAATGAATACATGAAAGAGAAGAGGAGAAAACTTGTATTTAGTGTGTGGCTTTTGTGCAGCATGGCAGAGTACAAATAACTCTATATATGCCCTTATCATCTAGTTCTATGGAAAAGAAATATAGGAGTTAATATTGCTTAGGGCTGGAGATAGCTCAATGGACTGAGCACATGCTTTGTATGCAGAGGTCTTGGTTCAGTTCCTTGGACCACATGGTCCCCCTGAACAGTGAGCTAGGGAGTAGCTCCTGAGCACAGAGCTGTGGTGTAGCCCTTGAACATTCCTGGATATTACTAGGCGTGGCCTAAAATCTAAAAAAGGGAAAAGAGATAGAGACGACTTTGATGAACTGACTCAAGATAACACTAACTTTTTTCCCACCAGAGAACATTAACTGGTAGGGGTGGGAAATTTTCTATGCCCTAAAGTATGAAATTGAATTATTTCAAATATTTATTTGATATTAGCTAGATGCCTACCATTGGGTTATGGGACAATGGGGAAATATATAGATCAAATTAAGGGCCAGGGAAAAAACTCAAAAGGCTTTCGTATATGTGTTGCATTTGTGAAGTCTTGAGTTTGATTCTGCGCCCCAGAGCACTGGTGGTAGGGACCTCCAAAAACCATGGTCAGAGCGTGAGCAGCTCTGCATTGCCAGGTCTGAGCTCCAAATCCAGGAGTCCTGTACTGTCAGGCTGAGTATCACTGGTGTAGCATCTGGAGCCTGAGTACCCCTCTCCAAAGCAGTGTAGATGACATAGTTTATTCCCTAAGGATCTTGAGCTGGGTAATAGGCCAATAACTGAACAGTAGAATTTTTTTTGAGGGGGGTGTTTTTCGAGCCACACCTAGCAGTGAACACTTTTGGTGTGCTCATTGAGCTGTATGTTGGGCCAGAAATTATCCTTGAGCTCAGAGACAGAAATAAGCCCTGAGCAATGTTTAGCATGTGCCAAAAACAGAAAAATAAAAAATAAATAAAATAAGAACAAGCCCCAGGTTCTTCAAAAACTTGTGAAGTCTGTACCACAGATATAATGTTTATATAACTCAGTGGTTTTCAGATATAAAGGAGGTAGTTTTCCTCTTGGTTTTAGTAAAGAAAGAAATGTACTCTTTTTTGTGTTTGAAAGATGTATTTGCGAGGTTTGAATGGGCTTTATGTGGTAGAAAAATGTTGACTGTCATCATAGCATTATTTAAAATAATGAAACTGAAGATGCTTTGGAAGTAGGAGATATGATTGATTGAAACTAATTTGGATGTGAAGGGAGAGTACTTTACCTCAAGGTCCTATGTTTGTACTCTATTCTGGGAACTCTGGGATATTAATTGACATTGACATACTGGTTACATATTGTACCTTAATGTCCTAAGTAGGTGAAATTCCATGGAATCAACTTTAATGCACAAATTAAAAAAAGTTCTTGCCTAACATTTATGCAGTGGTACCCTAATATTGGCCTAATTTGCACCATTTTGTAAAGGTTTTTTCCTGAGGACAGAAAATTATTTAAACAAGGATGAATTGTAGATCACTCAGCGTCCTGTAGGGGTCGCTATGAGCGTAGCTGTTTGGCACCCTTTACCACCTAGCACTGTGTGGCATGACTTGGCACAATTATTCTCAAGATTGTGAGATCTTGTTTGTGTTGGTATTTTACTTTTGACAATGGTATGATCTCTAACCCTGTCATTAATTCTGCAGGTTTGTAACTGTATATTCTCACTTTACTTGGGCTCAGTGCCTCAGCTGTGCATTTTAATGATGGTTCTTTTAGAGTTATGTCCTTTTTTGAATATGGCAAATATATGTACATAGACATTTCAACCACGTTAGTGATTTTTTTTTGCAGCATGAATGTAATGTAAACTTGGCCTTCTCTAGGACCTCAGATTATTGTTTAATGGGGTTGTCACTTGGGAAACTCACTGGCTTCCTCTTGTGCTTTTTAAAAATTGAATTGGGCATGATGAGGTGCATCTCCTTGATTAAATGTTTTTCTCCTATGCAATCACCATTAGTTGTTTGGCATCCATTCTGTATTCTTTTGAAGAAGCCCTGCATTGCAAATCAATATCTGAAGAGACAGTGTGTTGTGCATTGCTGGACAGCAGATGCACTGTTACTTTGGCTGCAATGCTGCTGCAGAGCCGGTTACTCTGCCTTCCTGGGAACTCCACAGGCAAGTCCATCGTGTTTGGAGGAAAAAAATATTAGATTGCTTTGGGGAAATTAAGCTGTTAAAACCATCAATACTGCATGTTAGCATGTCCTTTGTATTCATCTGAACCATTTTTGGTCTTATTCCACTGAGATTAGCTTCTCTTAGGTGATTTCTGGATTCTTTTTTTTTTTTTTTTTTTTGCTTCTGCTTCCCCCTTTCCCGGTTGTAGTACGGCCGTACCATTTCAGCTTGCTAGTGCAGAAAGATGTGAATTCAGTTGCTGTCTCAGCCTGGCCTGGTGCAAACACACTGCTAGAGTCATGTTAAAGAGTTCCAGGTGAATCAAGCTTGAGAGAGACAGCAGAAAAACGGTAAGACAGAGCATGCTTAAATTTAGAGCAAGGGTTTTAATTCAGAGCATCTCGGCAAGTCTGAATCCTGACTCACTCATTTACAACTTGCAGAGAATTCATTTTATGCATTTCATTTTACTCACTCTCTCCTATTTAACTGCCAAGACATCACAGACTGGTCAAGGGGATCGTTAAATTAGGGATCTTACAGGGGTTACTCATGGGGTTACTCATGGGAGAGTCTTTTGAGGCTCCGTAGGCTACTGCCTGTAGTTTGTAAACACCAGTAGCAGTGTTAAGATGAGAAAAAGGTTTAGGGCTCTGCATCTTTGCCATAGCTGAGTCTTATTTCTTCAGCAACTCGTCTTATTTATTATAACGTAAAGCGATCTTACAGTTTGTTTGCCTGGCTATGCTTGGCTGAATGCCCTCTGTCTCAAGCCAGTGAAGGACGAGAGACCACTTTTTTCATCTGGGTAAACTGATGTCTGAGAATTAGTTGGATTGGATCTGAGTGGAATAAACATCTTTAATGTATTAGGGATCTGGGACTTCCTTGCTGCTCATTCTGCCTCTTCCCCTTCTGGAGCTCAGAAATGCACCTGCTTTAAGTGTGTGCTGCCTAGCAGAGGTCAGTGTGCTGGTGATTTGCATCATTACGCCTAGAGTGGTTATGCTTTCATGTACTAAGGTGATAATCTTTCATGCAGTTCTGCTTGCAGCACTTGCCCTCAGAGTGGACTGTTAGTATTTTGGATGCTAATGGAGAACTGCATGCTTGAAGGACTGGGGCAGCAGATAGGCTATTCCAAAATAATGCTTACCTGCTGATAAAGAAAATAACAATTGGGAAATAGGGATGTACATCTGGCATCAACAGAGGTTGTATTCCTATTTCCTTTGTTAATTGGTAGAAAGTATGGGGGGCAGTTAAAGTTGAAGGGCATGTTTTAATGTTTATAGTAGACTATTACATTATATGGGTCCAGTGAATTTATAGTGATTCATTTATTATTTAGATGTTGAATATTAAGGAAGCCAGTATTTTATATGTTTTTCTTTAAAAACATTAGACTTTATCTCAGTAATTCATGCAAAACAAATTCTGTTGGTAGTGAAGGTAGTGAATACTAGTTGAAAATCATCAGTACCTTTTGGCAGTGTATTGCTCAAAAATCTATTGTGTATAGTTTTAAAAGTATTTTAGAAGAAAGAAAATCTGATTACTTGATAGGCTAATTGAGAGAAATTTTGTTAACATCTTGGGTTCTCTATAATTTTGGGGGATGAAGATCCTTACTAAAACCTATGTATTTACTCAACTATTTATTATAAAGGTTCTTGGGAATGGATATATAGATATTTTTCCCAAGAGACTTAAATATTTCTTTTATTTTTGACTATTTCCTACAAAGTTAAAATGAACTGTAAACTATTTCAGTTGTCTTTTTAATATAAAACTTTTTAAAATTGAGAATATGATTTGTTCCTGAGAGTAATATATAATGGCTATTTATACTTTAATTGTGTAAGCTGAGAGGTTTATTTTTTTATGCTTTTACAAAAGAATTTACAAAAAAACAATGATTTTTTAAAAAGGCTAATTGAGAACTGTGAATGACTTATTTCATAGCTGTATGCTTTTTATTTTACATCTAAAAGCTTAGATGTTGTGAGACATACTGGAAAGGAAGTACAGATGAACACCGTCCCTCTCAGAAGGATGTTAGCTGTAGTAGAGTTCATATTTTTTCTGTAATATGCTCCATTTGCTTTCTCCTAGACACCTAAGTTTGATACCTTCAGGCTATTTTGTAATGAGGAAGATTTTCCTGTTTTCTTTTGTCTGTTTATTTGTTAAGCAAACATTTATGGAAAGTCTACAGACTTTCTTTCATAATAGAGTGTGAATGAATAGTAAGTAAAACAGATCTGTTCCTGTCCTCACGGAACTTAAAGTCTTCTTTTTAAATATTTTAAAAGAGAAATTTAGGGCGTCTCCCCTCTAGCCCCTGGATTTTGTATAATTGTGAAAGAGATGCCTGTTTTAAGTTTTCCTTTTCTTAAATAAATAGAATAAAATATATAGAAGATAAAATTTACTCTTTTGATTATTTTAATATATAGATTGTTGCCATTAAGCACATTTATAGTGTTTCAACGACTATCCGTGCATCTGCTCCAGAACTTTTCTCATCCTAACCCAAAACTCTGAACCTATTAAATATTAACTTCCAATTTCCCCCCCCCCCCCCTTCAACCTTGGTAATTTCGATTCTAGTCTTTGTACTCACTCATTCGGGTACCTTATATCAAGTGGAATCATAAGTGATGTGTCCTTTTGTTTCTGGCCCTTTTCTCTTTAGCATGTTTCCCAGATTCATCAATATTATAGAAGGTGTCAGAATTCCATTTTTAAAATTTATGCTATGGCTTTTATGTGGAAAACCTAGCAGTTTCCCTCTCATCTGCTTTATATGACTTGGTTACATTAAACTTCCATATGAATGAAGAGGCTTAATTGAAGAGGCTAAAAACCAAGGTCTTGGTGAAGGGCACAAATAGTAAGGAATATAAATGCACTGGGGAGACTGGGGAGATAGCTCAAAGGGTTTGTAAAACATGGTTTGCATGCTAAAGGCAGGGGTTTGATCCTGGTTACCATATGTTTCCTGAGCACTGTTGACAGTGACCACTGAGCACTGAGTTGGAAGTGGCCCTGCGTGCTACTAGGTATGAATCAAAGACTAAAAATAAGTGTACAGAGGGAAAACCCATGTATATGGGTGTATGTGTGTGCATTTTATATATTAAAATTTTTATATAAGAATATTATAGATATATATGAAGAATCCATTATATACTATATATAATATATAATGAATTCTTTCCATTCTATATTCTATATTCTATATTCTATATAATGGACTTTTTATAAGGGCAGGTAATTGAGCAGCCTTTGTAAATGGTAAGTGATAAGTTTAGATTCTTATGTCAGTTTCTGATAAATAGCTGAATATTCAATGGAAAACTGAATTGTAGCTTTTGTCATTTTTAACATTTGAGTTTCAATGATTCTGCTTCTAGTTCTTTATTCTATATAACTTACAAACAAAAACTGAAATTGAGGTCTTGTTTAATAGTTGGAGACTTGGAGTATGTAGATACTTCAGGTGTTGTGTAATTAAATTGCTTCATCATTGTTTATTCAGCCTATGGAAGAATAAGACTCTAATCAGTTTCCTGATGCCCACTACAAGCCTGCTTTCACTTCCTACTATGTTTCATGTATACTCAGTCTGATTACCCCTTGTATCCTTTGACTTAGAGAGGAAGAAAGAAGGCATAAACCTGATGCCATATTAAGTATTTTTCTTTTGGTAAAAGTAAGCCTAACTTTATCAATATAGCATTCACTTTCTTAAATATGTTTCTGATAATCGTATCTATTAAATCCAAGTAGTTTGCTCATAAAGGAAATTTTTTTAGAAAATTAAATCAATCCCCTGTTCTTTTTTATTTGCTGTGGACAGATTTGATGATTCTTACACTGAATCAGTCAACACTTCCTATCCATGCCTTTGACATACATCTGAAGATGCAAACTTCCATGGAGAGGAAGAGTGGCTATATCAGTGTCTCATACCATCTTACACCAGTGTGTAGTTCGATCGTCCAAACCAGTCCTTCCCTCTTAATGTGTCTTATTCTTCTGTTCCTGTACTTTGCTATTAAGCCTTAACTATTTTTTTTGAGACTGTTCCAAAATCAAATTAGTCAAAAGCATGTTAAATTTGGGTAGTAGAAGTGAGGTGTGGGAGGAGGGAAGGAGTGGTCCAAAAATCTTTGAGAAGTTTTATTTTGCTCCACTTTAGATATGCTTTTTCAGTAGGAGAAGAAACAATTAGAGAAGTGTTGCAGATCAGGTCTGCCTATTGTTGATTTCTTTTGGAACATGTAAGGAAAGCTGGTCACAAGAATTTGGGCTTTCCATTAGAATCTTGAAATAAAACCTGCCTCTTCTGCTTAGATAATGCCATGGATGCATTATCTAATTATTGTGTATCTTGATGCAGTTATCTGTAAAATCAGAATAATAATAGTGCCCTGTAAAGGTTATTATATAGACTGAAAAACTAAGCATTATTGATAGTAGTTATTACATAAGCCCTCAGCAGCAGCCATTGACATTATTGTCACCATCATCTGGAATTAGTTTTTGTTTATTTTTTTTTTATCAATTTGCACATGCCTTCTCCAAGATCCGTCTCCAGTTTGTTTCATTATTGAGCATAGATGAAAATATTGTAATGGTCTTTGGTTTGAGTGGCTATGAGAAGGATATGATAGTGGTATTCTCTTCCTTGTCTGGCATGTTTTGGAAGGTTATATGTCGGTCTTAAAGAAATATAGTTTTTCTCTTCTAGATTCCAGCTGAAGCAAGTTTGCCCCAGTGGCTTATTACTCCACCAAAGGAGATCTCTTTAAAACTACAAAGATGACAGTGAAGTGCTCCAGGAAGCACTGGCATTTGTTTTCAGGTGGCAGCAAGCAGCAGGATATGTGTTTCCCACAGCTCTGCTCTATTCTCCTTGGATATATCAGTTAGGATTCACTATTGACTTTCCTCAGCCCTAGGAAATGTATAAAAAACCAGTCCTCATGAAATCAGTGAGGAGTTTATTATTAATGGCTTTCTGCCCAATTTATTATTGTTGAAATTTGGACGCTTTACAATAGATGGGCCAATTGTAAAAGCAGCATTGAAAGAAACTTCCATTTTCTCCCCAAAGGTTCATTGTTCCGTGTTTCTCTTCATAAGCACTATGCGGTTGGTAACCCAAATGTGACTCTCTGAAGATTTTTAAGAGCTTCAGAAGTCAGTCCTTTATCAAGTGATGCTCTATTTTTTTCTAATTCATCCGGGCAGTTTGCATTTCAATTTATCTTCATTAGAATAAAAGTTTTAAACTTTTTTAAACTTTGTGACATTGCTCTTGAAATTAATTGCTAAATTATTAGAGAAACTTCAGTAATACATTTACATTTTATTGGAAAGATTTTATCTTAGGCAAGAGATGTTAATTGTATTTATTTATATAGCCGGCTGTTTCAAAGTAAGAAGGTAATACACAATTTCATTTCTCCTTAAGGGAAGGAATTTTAAAATATTTATAACTTTTAATTTTAAATGTGGTTCATATGGTTACCAGGGGACAGAAATTCATGTCTTAATGGATTTAGTGTGTACTTTGAATAGTTTTCATTTCTAATGTTATTGTGCGTTTTGGTTCCTTTATCTTACATTAGGGACAGAAGAGTAAACTGCAGGTATTTAAAGGGTATAAACATGAAGGAAGAGCTCTCCTGATGTAGTATGACGAAGCTATCGTTGGTGTAGTGAAACTCAGAAAAGAATCAACAAAATTTAGAAGGTACCCAGGACCAATGTTTGTATAACCTTTGAGTCAGGTAATGGTTTTCTAGTGACTAGAATGTTTCAAACCCTAAGTATATGCATATAGTTAAAAAGCATCCTGAATCCTGGAGTGATAGTACAGTGGATAGGGCATTTACCTTGCATGCGGATTTGATCCCGCATCGCCAAATATGACCCCCAAAAAAAAAAAAAAAAACATCCTGAATCACCTCATTGATTTTAAGTGCCCATGAACCTAAATTTAGCTTGGTTGTTTATCACTTTGTAATTCCGACAAGGTAGTAGTTGTATGTTGCACTTGTTTTCCTTGTTCGGTTATTTTACTCTTCTACATGAATAGGATCTCTGGAAGAACCTCTAGTTTACCCTTCTTGGGTAAGAGCAAAATTAAAATCCAAAGCAATAAAAACAAAAGCTACATTTAAACCTTTCTATCGCGAGTTAGTAGAAAAAGATCATGCCTTTTTGTTTTTAAAATAAAAGCTTAAGGAAAGAATGTTTTAATGAAGAAATTAATCAGCCAAGTAGTGCTAGCCACTTTGTGTAGCTTCGTTCTTATTTCTCCATTGAATGTGGGTATTCAACTTCCCCACTGCAGCTTTGGGAATTGTATAGGTTGTAATAGGCTTTTAATTTGTGGAATCTTCATAAAACTACTTCATCAATATGTGTAGGATTCTCATTTCATTTATTATGTTTCTGAGCCCTCTGGCTCTAAATGAGAGCAGAAAGACTGTATTGATATTAATTCTAATATTTTACACTATATACTCTTTGGTCTATATGACGTGAGTGCCACACTGCTGACTGTTTTATTCCATATGGGATTTTAACCAACATTTAATTTTAGATGTCAAGTAGGAGGCAGAACAATTTTTCTCCTTTATTCTTCCTTTGACCTTTCTTGGGCTATTTAGTAATTTTTTTTTTTTTTTGCCATACTTGGTGTTGCTCAGGGCTTACTCCTAGGTCTGTGCTCAGAAAAATTCTTGGTGGGAATTGGAGGACCATATGGGATGCTGGGATCAAACCTGGTCAGTGCTGGCCACGTGAAAGTCAAATGCTCTATCCACTGTACTATCTTTCCAGCCTTCTTTTAGTAAATCTTTAGTAGAAACAGCGATTAAAAGGCATCTTACCGAGGCTTTCACAGCTTCATTGTGTCCTTAGGTTTGGGAGTAGGAATTCACATATTTTGTCAATCTGTGACAAGAATTGTTCACTTATGCCGTGTGGAAAAGGTGCTTTTATATCCTCCTAGGGAAAAACTTATTTGAGAAACACAATTCTCTTCACAAACACAAACTTCTTAAAAATTTCATTTTATTTTGTTTTATATATTTATTTGGCTTTTGGGCCACACCTGACAGTGATCAGGGCTTAGTCATGACTTTATGCTCAGGGATCACTCCTGGCAGCCTTCAGGGACCCATGTGTGGTACTGAGGATCTAACTGGTGTCTGTTGCATGCAAGCTAAGTACTGTACCTACTATACTATCTCTCTGGCCCTAGAATTTCATCTCTTGAGCCTGAAGTCTCTTCCAAATAATCATTTTTCTCCCAAAGCTGCCTAATAAGCTCTGGTACTGTAAAGAGCTTTGCGAGATTCTGCTACAGTTCTCTTTGCAATAATTTTGTGATAATTTTTAAATAGATACGGCCAATAGTAAAACAATGCTTTTGTATTGGGAACATGTCAATTCATACATTTCTATGCAGGAAATAATGTAAAAATACAAGGTTGTAATTAACATTTTTCTATTCATAACCCTGATCTTATTACTTTTTATTAATATATTGGTGTACAAAAAAATAGTACCATGGGTAGGACACTTGTCTTGCATGCAGCTGACTGCAGTTTAATCTCCAGCAATGCATATGGTCTCCAGAACTGACCTCTCAGCACAGAGCCAGGAGTCCACTGCTGGGCATAGCCCCAATACTCTTCCCCTCAATTTTTTAAATTGGGTATACTCAATTTAAATACATTTTTCCTTATTGGAAATTTTATTTGAAACAAAGAGTGTTAAATAATTGAATGTAATTACTATGGTCTTTTTGTAGAAAATGAAAGCGACAATATTATCCAGAGAACGTTTTCACTCGTTGTATCCTGAGACTGAAGCAAAATCTTAAGGTTTATCCAAAAGTCTTGGCCTCTCTCACAATCTCAGTCCCTTATTTTACAGCAGCAGCAGAATGGACTATTATGGTTTGGAGAACTGTACCGCAGACTCCAACTGCGTGCAAATCTTCTGGATGTCTTGTTAAAATGCAGATTCTGACTCAGTGGGACCAGGAGAGCCTCAAGTTACCTGATAATGTCAGTGCTCTTTGATCTGTAAACATCGAGATTAAGAAAATATTTAAGATGCAATACTGATCCCCAGTGATTTATGCAACCAGAAAAACTTACATAGGTCACAAAAAGTAATAGTGTTGGCATTTATAGTGATTATTTAAAATTTCTAGTTTGAAACTATTTAAAATTTTTTAACAGATTGCAGATTAAATAAAGAACCCAGGACAAAGTAAAATTTGCATCTTTGTGTCTTGCCTATAAGCACTACTATTTTATATTCAGATTAAGTGTATAATTGTGACAGGGAAAATCAACTGAATGAATTAATTTCACACAATGTGCTTTAGCTGCTAGGTATACTACCTAAACATTTTAGGATAGATTTAGCAAAATAATGATTAAGGGCCTATAGGTAAGCATTCGATGTTTTTGAAGGCAGTCCATGCCGCTCTTTTCCTCCTGCGCAACTCAGATTTTAGGTCATTCATCGTGTTGACTTCTTGACCTAGGTACATATAACTGCTGCATTCAGAGATGTTTGTTCCATTGAGAGTGAATGGGGCCTCTGGAACTAGTTCATTTTTCATGAACATAGTTTTGTTGAGATTCAGCTGTAGACCTATCTTTCCACATTCTTGGTCAAAGTCAGCCAGCATTTGTACCGCTTGGCTGATGTTTGGTGTTAGTAGAACGATGTCATCAGCGAAACATAGGTGGTGCAGTTGCCGGCTGTCTATCTTCACTTCCATTCCTTCCCATTCTAATTGTTGCATGATGTTCTTGAGGGTGTCGCTGAAGAGTTTTGGTGAAATGGTATCACCCCTGCCGAACCCCTCTTTTGGCGTCGATGATCACTTCCCTGTAGAATGGTGAGATCCTGGTGGTGAAACCGTAATATAGTTCACAAAGGATATTTATGTATTGGGTTTGAACACCCTGTTTGGCTACGGTGACTGCTGTGATATCCACAGAATCAAAGGCTTTCCTTAAATCATTGAACGTGAGACAGAGTGGCATCTTGAATTCTCTATAGACTTCAATGAGCTTGGCTCTTAATATCCCTGAAACAAACAGTTGCCATTGGGCTACACTGGCACGTGATAGGGTCAAATGGAAACATTACTGGTGTCCGCTCGAGCAATTCGATGAATAACGGGATATCAAGTGATCAAGGTAAGCATTGAAGCCCACTTAAGAATTTAACAAAACTATAGTCAGTGAAGCAACATTAAGGAGTGTCATGCCCTTAAGGGTTTTCCATTTAGGGGCCGGAGCGATAGCTCAGTGGGTAGGGTGTTTGTCTTGCACGCAGCCAACCCGTGCCGGCCTGGGTTCGGTTCCCGGTATCCCATATGGTCCCCGAGCACCGCCAGGAGTAATTCCTGAGTGCAGAGCCAGGAGTAACCCCTGAGCATCGCCGGGTGTGACCCAAAAAAGCAAAAAAAAAAAAAAAAAAAAAGTTCTCCATTTAAGTGTGGCCATTAGCCAATGGATTCAGATTTCAATAAAATTAGGAGAGACCCCCTAAGAAAACAGTCAGTAGAAAAAAAAAGCATTTTAAAATTAAATCACAGTAAAAGGCTTTAAATTCTGGTGAGTGAAAATAGGTGATTGAAAAGCCTTTTCATTGTCTGGAAAAGGTCTCTGCTGTGAAGGTGCCTCATTCTTATTGTTATTAAGTTTTTTACAAATAATTTTTGAATGTTTTTATATTTTAATAGTCATAGATTTAAAGAACTTATCTGTGGATCACATGACAATCACATACACTAAGTTCACAGTACAATGCTTATGGAACATGTAATGGGTATTGCAACCACAGTTACAGTAAAAATAATTATATTTCTGCTTTTGTCCCTAACAAATATTAATCTCTAGACAAATACTAATCTTTCTTTGTAATAAATTTTATTTATGAGTAAATAAATGCATTTTTTTTATTTGGCATCACTCTAGCTATACAGTATATAGTCTTATATTTGGGATATTTTTATTTTATTGAATTATTTTATTATTATTTTGATCCATTTAAATGCTTAATATTTTTATAGGGGCAACATGATTTAAAATGTTTATACTAGTTTCAAATATCTGCTTTATTTATTAGTTAATATAATTTCTTCAGGTTCATGCCTATTATATCAAGTCTTCCCACTTCATTTACTTTTAGTGTGTTTAGTATTCTATTGTATAAAATTGGATAGATTTCTTCTTCTATTTCAGTTTTTATCTTGGAAACTTGTATTTATTCATGCACTGTTCTTTTGGTTTTCCACCTAGGATTGTTTCTAAAATGACCTATTTTAGTTAAAGGGGGAAAACTTCAGTAAGAACAAACAATTCATCCTTAAGTAAATGTTAATAGAGCATTATTTTTACCATCTATGGGGATATAAAACAAATAGAAGGTTTTGTTGTTTCTGTTTTCAAAGTGCTTGCTTATAATCTGTTCATAGAACTGTAACAAATGAGAATAGTGAAACCTAAAAACCGTCTCCCCCCTACAACATAAAGAAGACCCATGAAACACTTCCACATTAACTATTAAATCATCATTTTAATAAATGCTTAGTAGATGTCCTGTTGTAGACATCTAAGACAGAATCTAAGTGACAGATTATGAGTAAGATTGAAAAATGACAGTGTTCTTGGTGGGGAAGTTGGGGCTGTGAGTGACATCGGGCGTGACTAGCAGTGTTGAAGACACAACCTGGGCCGCCAAACTTCTGACAATGTGACCACTGCACTGTGCTGCTGACACCTTATTCCACAGGCAAAATGCGGAGGTCTCCATCACTGAGAATCAGTGCCAGGATTTCAGAGTTCAGGAAGACTCCCAGACAGTGAAGCTTTCAGAAATGAGCAGGGAGTGAACCCAGCCACTTCCTTTCCAAACCTAAGCCCTCAGCAAAAGTTAATGTCACAGAAAGCATACAGAAGTAAATTTATGTGTCTGGCCTTATCTGATCTTTTGAAATGATTTACCAGCTGTAAGCATCTGCTTGCAGTTCATAAAAGAATATTTGAGCTGTGAAAAATCTTAAGAGCTGTTTACTCTAGCTGTTACACAGATGAAGACTGAGACCCAGAAAGTTTTTTAATTTTTTAAAGTGAACTTTTATTATGTAATTATATTTCACTATACAAAAATGTGTACTATGTAAAAAACAAATGTTAGCTTACACCTAAAATTACCAGTTTGTTAAAAAAAAATGAAAATAAACTGAAGCTAAAATTTGAAAGTAATTTAGTTTTCCAGACAGAAACTGCTTATTGTCAATCAATTCAGACTAGCAAATCTTAAGGCAACTACAATTCCCCAACAGGGCAGTTGTCAATATTCAATAAGAATTCTTCCAAGAAGTTCTTAGGCATAAAATAAAAAAGCTCTATTCAAAGATATTAACAGTGGAAAACAGAAAATATTAGAGTTTATATATATCTATATATCTATATAGGGGGTACGCTGGGATACCCTGACAAAATCCGGGAGCAGGGTGTAGGGAGATCCCTTTCTCCCCTGGGGATTGGCAGCCGGCAGACAGAGATAGATGTGAGAATCCAGCAAAGTTTCAAAAGATTTACTCACACCTGTTCTGGATTACAATCCAGTAACAGGAAAACCCCAGTTCCTAGCTGGGCCTTGGTCATGTGTAGGTCTAGAATCCTAGGCCAAGGTGGCTGCTACCACGTACTAAGACCCAACAGGGAAGAGAACGGAGAGGAGGAGAGCAGAGGACAAAGAGGAAGAAGAGACCAAAAGGCAGTAGACTACAGCTTTTATAACTTTTCAGCCCAGACTGGCTCACATCAATGGAAAGCAGTTAGGGTCTGTTCCCCTCTGGTAACTTCTCCCAAGACTTCACCTAGTTCCATTGAAATGTTAATATTGTTCCAGCCAAGGTTGCAGGTCCTTGGTAGATGGGAGGAAGGGCATCTGAGATGAACTGTATCTCAGAAAACAAAGGCTTGCATCTGTACCAATGGATCTTCTGCAGACAGGTATATATTTCTTCAAGCCTTCACAAGATTCTCGTCTTTACTTCATAGTTGTTTTGTATATTAGCCTTTAGACTTATTATAGAGCCACACTTGCTTGTTTAGAGGCAAACAGCATTTCTCTCTATTCTAATTACTTAGAGATCCAACGTGGCCAGGTAAATATACTGGTAAGATCTATCTAGACCCATGGTAATTGAAGAATGAGGGAAAATATTTATACCAGCTAACATAACATACATGGTAAGATATACTGCCACATAAAGTCACAGATTCAAACTGTTTTCCGCCCTTTATCTACAAAGTGGCCTATAGGCGGTAACTCCAGGCAAGATGCAGATGCTCTGGGCAACATGTACTGTGACACAGTGTGTGTGTGTGTGTGTGTGTGTGTGTGTTTGTGTGTGTGTGTGTGTGTGTGTGGCACACGCAGAGAGGCTCTGGGCAACAGTGTACTGTGACATATATATATATATATATATATATTTTTTTTTAAGAATTAATGTACACAGTCACAGAAATCTTAACTATAGTACCAAGAGAATCTTAAAGGTATGTCCCATTTTTAAATATCACTCCTAAATTGCATATGCTTAATCTGGTGTAAAGCTCTAGGCTTAAAAAAAAGGGGAGGAAAATTAGGCATATGAAAGAATCCTAGTAAAATTTTAAGTCTTAATCACCTCTTTTTTTTAAAAAGCATATGATGCCATACTTTAATTATTGGTTATTTACACTATGGACTAGAGGGATAATTCACATTGCACTTTATAAATAAGTGAGGAATTGTTCAACAATATCAGTAAGGACCAGGGGCCGGAGCAATATCACAGCAGTGAGGGAGTTTGCCTTGCACGCAGCCACCCTGGGTTTGATCCCCCAGAATCCCATATGGTCGGCCCCCAAGCACCACCAGGAGTAATATTCCTAAGCAAAGAGCCAGGCATAGCCTCTGAACATCACTGAAGACCTAAAAAGTTTAAGAAATTTGTTCTGTCACTTAGTTCTGACTTACTATGGAAACAGACTTATGGTATAGTTTCCAATATCCTGAAGGTGATTTTAGACAAAAAAGTTTGGTTCTGAGAAAATGTCACTATAGGTAAACACACACACACACACACACACACACACACACACCCTGCTTTATAGATGCAGATAAAATCCTAATTTCATAACAGGTAGCCAGTAGCCCTGCTGACTCTCTGCACATGTACATACAAAACCTAATGGTTTTGGCTACATAATAAGGGGGCAGCCCTAGTTAATTATTTTAGTGACTCTACTTATTTCCCACAGCTCTGTATTAACATTACTCTCTTCTCCTGATAGATTTAATTCTTTTTACTAAAGATGAAGTTCTGTAGTGTTTACATTTCAGATAATTGTAGGAGAGAATAACTGATTTAGGTGTTTAAAAACTTCTGAATCAGTCTAAGTGACAGTACAGGGAGTTAGGCACTTCCCTTTAAGGTGGCAGACTTGGGTTTGAACCCCAGCTCCTCATGAGCCTGGCTTCCAGGAGTGATTCCTGAGGACAGAACCAGAAGTAAGCCCTGAGCACAGCTGGGTGTGGCCCCAAACCAAAATGAAACTAAATAAACAACAAAACAAATAACCCCCCCACCCCCCCCAAACAAAATTCAACAAACTTCTAAATGGTGACTTTCTTTTTCTTTTTATTGAGATCAGATTTTGAGAGAAGATATTGAGCAGGAGAAAGCCATCATGCCTACACACAATAATGGAATGGAAAAAACAGTTTTTGAATGTCACGATTTTTGCCCATTTCAGTTTTGCTTTAGACCTAAGGTAGATTCTTTACATGAATGTCAGAAGATCATGACACAGCTGTTGCTTGATGCATGAGGCATAGGTACTGTGAGTTTTAAACTAATTTTTTTCTAGTATCTGCCTTCACCCAGAGTGTGAAGTAGACTGGTCCACACTCTGAATTCGGTAAAATGCCCATCAGAAGGAAATGCTTGATTCAAGGGGACAATTTTCAGCCTGAATGAATTCACTTGAAATGAATGCCAGCATTAACTGAATTAAGTTGTGCATCTTAAAATCCACTGCTGTGAGTTTGGCAGACAGTTGTTCTGGGTTTTATGTGGTCCAAGCTAAAATTGTTGGTTACATGGTGACTTTCGAGTCTCCTATCCTAAATTTTTAACATTTTTTCCCTTTAAACTGAGGTTTGAGGGTATCATAAAATAAGCAGATCCCTTTTAGTGTTGAGTGAACAAAATAACTGATTCGCGCTGCATCACTAATATTGTTTGAGATTTCAGATTCCAGTGAATTTACTGGAAAAATAAATAGAAGCTACTAAAATAAAAGAAGTTTATTTTGGTATTTGTGATGAAAAATTAAGAACTAAAAGGGATCCTTATTTAGTTGGTTTTGTTGCTTCAGTTTCTAAATAGAACAAGGAAGTGTGAAAAATGCAGAGGCGGAAAATGTTAATTCCCATTAGTGTTGTACTGTCTGTTGTTTTTAGACAGTGCCGATAGCACAAGTGTCAGCTGTGGTTACCTGTGATTGGGCAGAGTTACTGAAGGTGACTTTCTTTTGCCCCTTGAGAAAATGGCTTTAAATTTATGGAGGTCTCGATTTTCATGAGTTGGTATGATCAAAACTTTTTTTTTTTTCTAGACCTTTCAAATAGAGAGATTTGAAGGGAAAAGAACTCTTGGGGGTTGTAGAATGAGAAGATTCTTTTCCATGAGACAATTATGTTGTTGCAATTAAAGCATCATAAAAAGAATAATTGTAATACAGAGTATGCAAAGCATTCGAACAGACTAAATGTACACAATCACTGATATGACCTCTCCTTTCTGTCTTTTTTGTTGATTATTTGTAGTTTAGGTAACATGGTTACAATATTAAGAATTATGGTTTTGATGTACATAGTCAGGCATCCTTTTTGTGGCTTTCTCTCTCTCAGCATTCTTTGCACAATCATGGAGGTGCTGAACCAGTCGGTTGTATTCTTCATCTATGTCGCCAATGATGGTATCTTCCTATGTTGCCGCAATGGTGCCAAACAGTTCCCAGTTGGTGGTCGTTCTGGGAGTTCTCTTCTTAAACTGCAGCCTTTTCTACCCATTGAGTGAAGTAGAATTTTGCACGAAGGAGACGTTGGTCCGATCCTGTTTGGAATTTTGGGACATTGGTGAGGCTAAATTGTCGATTGAACATGATGTGGTCAATTTCATTGTGGAAAAACTCTGAAAACTCTTCAAAAACTCTCGAGCTCATTCACCAACATGGCCAGGTGTGAACCTCAGGTGCTAACATCCAAGCTTGCAAAGCAGAGCAGAGAAGCGATAAAGGAAGACCTCAAAGAGAGAAGAGCAGAAATACTGGAAGATGCAGCAGAAGTCGGAAAAGCATTCGCAGTGCCCACCTATCCTTCGCCAACTATAAGACCAAGATGACTGCCCTACAATGTCCTGATGGATCTATCACATCTTACAGAAAGGCAATGGAGAAGATTATCCATGACTTCTACTCAGATCTCTTTGATAGCCACGTCCACCTACCCACATACCAAATTCCACAGGATTGATATGTCATTCCCAATGTTCTCCCTTCTGAAATCCGACATGCCATTTTGTTGGTAAAGAAGGGAACAGCACCAGGCCCAGACAAAGTCAGACCTGAACACCTGAAGAATCTGCCTTCAGTACTCATCAATACACTGGCTTGGCTCTTCACATGCTACCTGTCTGAATGCAAGGTGCCCTCCCATTGGAAAACCAGCAGGACAGTTCTATTGTTCAAGAAGGGAGACATCCACGACATTGGCAACTATCACCCCATCTACCTGTTGTTCGTCATCTACAAGCTTTTCACTCGAGTCACCCTGAACAGGATGGCAGAACATTAGATGAAGGACAACCATGCGAGCAAGATGGCTTCCGAAAAGGATTCAACACAATTGACCATATCCACACGGTAACAATGCTCATTGAAGTTTGTAGGGAGTTCAAGATGCCGCTCTGTCTCACGTTCATTGATTTAAAGAAAGCCTTTGATTCTGTGGAGACTGGAGCGGTCATCGAAGCCCTAGCCAAACAGGGCATTCAAACCCAATTCATCAAGGTCCTTCATGAGGTGTATTACAGATTCACCACCAAGATCTCACCATTGTACAAGGAAGTGATCATTGATGTCAAAAGAGGGATTCAGCAGGGTGATACCATTTCACCAAAACTCTTCAGCGCCACCCTCGAGAACATCATGTAATAAGCAGAATGGGAAGGGATGGGAGTGATGATAGATGGTTGGCAACTACACTACCTCTGCTTCACTGATGACATCATTCTAATAACACCAAATATTAGCCAAGCGGCACAAATGCTGGCTGACTTTGACTGAGAATGTGGAAAGATAGGTCTACAGCTGAATCTCAACAATACTCTGTTCATGAGAAATGAACTAGTTTCAGAGGCCCCCCTTCACTCTCAATGAACAAACATGTCTGAATGCAGCAGTTATGTGTACCTAGGTTGACAAGTCAGCATGATGAACGACCTAAAACCTGAGCTGCGCAGGAGGAAGAGAGTGGCTTGGAATGCCTTCAAAAGCGTCAAAGAAATAGCTAAAAAGACAAAGAACCTCTAGCTCCAGGCACATCTTTTTTGACTCCATCATTCTCCCTGCATTAACATACGCCTCAGAGTCCTGGGTCCTACGAAAGCAGGATGAGAATGCTATTCAGGTCTCCCAAAGAGGAACTGAAAGAGCTATGCTTGGAATATCACGCCTCACTCAACCTTCATTGATAGTCCAGAGTCAGGGACGCTGTCTCATTTGTCAAGGCATCGAAAATCAGATGGGCTGGACATGTAATGCGATTTGGAGACAACCGCTGAACTAGAGCCATTAATGACTGGATCCCACGGGATGTCAAAAGATCACGTGGACCGCCCACCTACAAGATGGTCAGACTTCTTGTAGGTCAAGTCCCCTGAACGAATGGTTTGAGGCTCTTCATATTCCTGAAGCAACTAGATGCCATTTGGACTACACTGGCACATGATAGGGTTAAATGGAAATGTTACTGGTACCCGCTCAAGCAAATCGATGAATAACGGGATGTCAAGTGATCAAGTGATGTACATAGTCACTACACTTTACCACCACTGAAGTGCCCATTAACAAATGATTGATTTGAGCAGGTGAAATTTTTGTTTTTATTGTTTTTGGATCATACCTGACTTTGCTTGGGGCTGCTCTGAGTTTGGAGAAACCATGGCATGCTGATGATTCAACCCAAGCTTCTCACATGCAGAACTGTCATCCTATTGCGCTGTGTCTCTGGTCTCATGTGTAAGAAAATTTAATCAACAGGGATTTCTAAGCAAAGGTAGTTTTTCAGATGATACTCCGACAAAGTACTACATATATTGCTTTGTAGTAAGGCTGTGACTTGTGCCCTTTGTTCATGGCACTAACAAATTATGTGTAAAGGACAGTGAAAGCTCTTGGTGTACACCATTATCTTCTAGGCCAGAATCCCCTACCAGTGTACTGCAGCCTCTGTACTTGACTTGTCAGGGAACAAGTCAGTGACACAGACACATGTGTGGAGTGAGACGAAGCAGGGCCCCTGGACTTTGTTGCCATCCAACTCAGTCAAGCAATGCTTGAATCACATGTTCTGGACCCAGCTTGGAAGTCGCCCCTTCTGAAAAGCCTGCACAGGAAAACTTGTTTTCTTGCCTGATTTAATGTGTTCTGTCTAGATGGAAAATTTAAATTTGTTTTTTCTTGAGATTTTGCTGGATGGTTTTGCATCTACTACAGACAGTTGATCCTCTCATGGTGTGGGAACCCCTGTGCCAAAGTTGTGGGGTGGTGAGACTGGATTTGCGTAGACTTGGGTTTGTACTTAGGGCTCCGGGAGATGCTGCACTTCTAGTGCTCCATGATTGTTGGGTTTTGAAATATCAAAGCTTTTCTGATTCTGTTTTTATTATTATTATTATTATTATTATTTGTTTTTTTTTTTTTGCTTTTTTGGGTCACACCCGGCAATGCTCAGGGGTTTCTCCTGGCTCTGCACTCAGGAATCACTCCTGGCGGTGCTCGGGGACCATATGGGATGCCGGGATTGAACCCTGGCCGGCATGAGCCAGCCGCGTGCAAGGCAAACGCCCTACCTGCTGGGCTATCGCTCTGGCCCTGATTCTGTTTTTAAATAAGTTCTCTTTCAAACTTAAAACAAAACAAACCAAAAACATAAAAGCAAACCAAAAACCAAAAAAAAAAACCCAAAAAAACCATCAAGTACAGAGGTTTTTTTTTTGAACAAAGTAGCTTTTATTTGGGACATACATGTACATCCAATGCAAAGGAGATAATAATTCCTTTTGATTCCAATGATAACAAACTTTAAAGAAAAAATATATCAGCAGTTTTATCTCTTAATGTTTCCTCTAAAAAATGGAGAAAGTGTAAAAAGAACTATATAAGTCATTTTCAGATCTGACATCAATAAAAACCTGTAGGCAGAGCAGTCTTAAACATACACACACTTCACATAATTTAGAAATTAATTTACCTTTGTTTGAGTATTGATGACTGACTTTCAGTCCTCTTATATCAAATACTAGTTTAGTGTGACTAATTATTTCAGGCACACCATAAGCTTAAGACACCATAAGCAAAACATGGGTACACCTTCTTTGGTTATAGATTTATTTGCTTAGATGGTTTTACCCAGTGTTTTCAGTAATATTTTTTTAATCTATTTGAGGTTGTATAATTTTTACACATCTACAAGTAAAATAATTAATTTCAAAAGTAGCCAGGATGGCAGGATTTGAGATATTGATTATTGGGTTCTTTGGTTGCTTTATCTAAAGTGATTTAAGCAGTTTTGTTTCCTACATATTAAAATTTTCAGTTATTGATGTTTATTGTACTCTCCTCTTCTGTTCCCACACCCCCACATTGGTTTTATGATTTTTTTTTTCAGAATCTGGTATAAGTCCACTAAATGTTTATATGATAAAATAGTGATTAGGTGACATCATGTACTCTTGAATCTATTATTGTGCTATATTGGTGTGGTTCTGTTATTGGAATAACCCACGTTTCTGCCTTTTTACACCTCTCTTGCTTAAGCTTTCTCTCCACGGGATCTAATCAATCACTGCTGTTCTTGGTACAGGTCTGACCTTTTCTAGCACTACTTGGCTGTCTCAAAGCTCCATGTTAAAACTAACCATATTCAATTATATTCATTTCCATTTACCCTTATGTTACCTTTTAGGTCTTGAAATCATAATGAGCTCAGATTCTTCTGATAACTGCTCCATTTGACTGTAATTTTATTTTACTTTTGATTTTTGGATAATCACAATTTGCAGATTGTTTTGCCTTCTAATCTCTATTGTATGGCATCTTTCTTAAGGGTCCTTTATTTTTGGGTTAACAGTCAGATAATTTCATAGCTATTCTCTGCTTTCTGATCTGCGGACTGGAATCTGCATTATGTTTCAAAAATGTCGACTTTTCACAGCAAAGGAGTAGAACATAGACCCAAATATGGGCACAGGTTTTGCATATGAAAATTGGGAGTGGGTCAAAGTGTAATTCTTTGGTGTTGAGTAATTCATCATTTTGAGGCTATGGATTTCAATTTGGTATAGTCATATTTTGCCACCCCCTACTTCATTTGTTATGGTACGAGGTTATGCCTGTTGCCAAGACTTTCAACTGCATTGACCCTAAGAAATTAAAAAATATTTTATTAGAGGTGAAGATCTGTTTGTTTACTTTGCTAAAGGAGAGCTGGAGATACTGTATAGAAGGCGGGGTGCTTGCTTTGCATGTACTGAATTTGATCCTTGGCACTCCACGTGGTTTGATCCCTGGCACTCCAGGTAGTTCCCTGAGATGCTGTGAGTGACCCTGAACACTGGTCGGGTGTTGCCACAAAACAAAGAAAAAAGTTAGATTTCTGACAAATATATTAAAGGGGGCAGCCCCTTTAAATTTGGGGGCTCTGCCCAGCTGCTCATGAGGCGCCCGGGAGGGATGGCAGGTTCTAGCCCTGGCCCGCCACCCCAGCAGAGCCTCACAACAAGCCAGATGACCCCCACTCCATGAGGGCCTCCATTTTCCACATCCGGACTTCCCCCTCATCAGAACTCCACCCAGCAGGCCAGCCTATCATAGCCTGGCTCATCGAGATCCACCCTGCAGCAATCTTTTTTAATCCAGCTCAGGTATGCTGATCCAGAGATTCACAGACATGGGGCAGAGCTACTATTGGCTCTTAACTGTGCCCAGCCGCTCTTGAGGCGCCCCGGGAGGGGATGGCAGGTTCAGCCCTGGCCTGCCACCCCAGCAGAGACTCACAACAAGCCAGACGACCCCCACTCCATGAGGGCCTCCATTTTCCACACCCGGACTTCCCCCTCGTCAGAACTCCACCCAGCAGACCAGCCTATCACAGCCCGGCTCGTATGGCGCTTGCGGCTGCGTGGGTTCATCAATTAATGCTGGATTTTGAGATGACTATAAGAGTATGCTAGCCACACGGCAGAGCCTGGCAAGCTACCCGTGTCGTATTTGATATGCCAGATACCAGTAACAATTATAGACCTCATTCCCATGACCTGATGGAATGGTTTGAGGCTCTTTATGTTCCTGGAACAAGCAGGTGCCCTTGGGCTCTACTTGCATGAGACAGATCATATAGAGATGTTACTGGTGCCCGTTCGAGCAAATCGATGATGAACGGGAAGTGATACTAAGGGGCTCAAATGAAGACATGGACCCTAGGGAGGAGCACCAATGTGTGGGAATTATGCCTGCTAGTTGGCTTGCTCCTTTGTTAATGTACCTGGGCATTTTCATCATTTTATCCTTCAAGCTGCCAGCAGCTTTCTAGGGAAATAGAAGTTCCCTGGAGCATTTTGCCTTCAGTTTGCCTACACTGGTTTCTAGATGTAACCTCTTGCTTCTCTTTTTGGGGTTTGACTGACAAGCTCAGAATGAGAGGCAGATTCTTCATGTCCTTCTCCAGGGCCTGAGTTCTGCTTTCTGTAGTGTTGATGATTAACAGAGATGGTGAGATCATGTGTAAGTTGTTTGCCCCAAATACTGGAAACTTGAAACATTTCCAAAGCAGTCACTTTGCTCTTGTGGAAAACTCAAGTATAGATTTCTTTCCTGGCGGGAGATGCACACACAGGGCAAGGCACCTTATAAGTGTTATTCTACACACTCTGCTTCATGCCAACGAGTATGTGGAGAACTAGTTTATTTTTTTTATATTGTAAATGGGGTTAATTCTTGCAGAAAACTCTTATCATATGGTAATTTATTGATAGTCATAGGAATTTTATTTTATCTTGGGTCTAGTACAGTGTATCGAATTGGAAAGTGCTATCTATAACGTGTTCCTAAGAATGTTCTTAAGTTTTAAAGTGCTTTGAGCAATTGCAGTAAAGTGACTATTACTTTTCTATTGCAATGTAACATGTTGCCACAAATTTACTAGTATGTTTTCTCAGTATCAGTAGGTTAGAGAACCAGATGCAGCATGGCTTGTATCTCTGCTAAATCACACTAGGCTAAAATTGCTTAGGTGATTGCTTAGTTTATGGTTCTCATGTGGGGTTTAGTATCTATTTACAAGCTTACTAGTTGTTAACAACTCTCTCTCTTTCTCTTTTGTAGCAGAGCTGTGTATGTCTGTTTGTATGTGTTATATGTTGTTGGTTTGTGAACTCCATTTTCCTGCTACCCCTCAGTCACTGACCAAAGTCAGCTCTTAAAACCACCCACATTTCTATGCCTCGTTTTGACCTGCATTTATTTCAGTTTACAAAATGAAAAGAATTTCTTTTAGGACAACCAGCTCACATTTCTCTCATTCCTAAAGCTAATTTGGGGGAAAAAAAGGTCTTCTTTTAAAGGGTTTGCCTGATTAGTTCCATCTATCCAGACTAGCTTCCTAGTTGTTATATCAAATGGTGGGACAGCTCCTGACACTCACACTCTAAGGAAAGGATTAGCACAGGTGAGGGGAAAGTGGGTTATATTTGCAAATTCTACACATCAAAATGAGCCAATACAAGCCACAATGCAATCACACACACACACACACACAGAGAGAGAGAGAGAGAGAGAGAGAGAGAGAGAGAGAGAGAGAGAGAGAGAGAGAGAGAGAGAGAGAAGGTGCCTGCTATAGAGGCAGTGGGGGGAAATGTGCACTGGTGGACGGATGGGTGCTGCAACATTGAATGACTGAAACAATCATAAACAGCTTTTTAGTGTCCATCTCACAGTGTTACAATAAAATTTAAAAAAAAGCCAAAGTGAGCCATTAGCTATATTTTTCTGTCTTTTGTTGTAAACCTTTCATATATATTTATTTATTAATTTTGTGTCAAGACTGATATTTTGTTTTTGACATTAGCTTTTGGGTAATGTTTGAGAGTTTTAGCCCTTATAGGAAGAGAGTATAGAAATTTCTTATTTAGGGGCCAGAGCGATAGCACAGCAGGTAGGGTGTTTGCCTTGCACGCGGCCGGCCCAAGCCGTTCGGGTTTGATCTCCGGCATCCCATATGGTCCCCTGAGCACCGCCAGGAGTAATTCCTGGGTGCAGAGCCAGGAGAAACCCATGAGCATTGCCGGGTGTGACCCAAAAATCAAAAAAAAAAAAAAAAAAGAAAGAAAGAAATTTCTTATTTAAGTGGGCTGTCTTAAATCTGATTCCTTAATCAGTGCTTTGTGGAACTTTGATGTGTGGTTGGCTATTTCTTAGTGAGGTTACCATAGGTAAAGTGTTTTAAAGTGTAGATAATGTTCTTCCCTGCCAGCATTACGTCTTCCAGGGATTGGTCTTAAATGTGTGGTCTGTGTGGAAAACATCTCTGTGAAAACCCCTCTGAGTATATTGATAGATTTAAAATTATCATATGAGCTAGGAACTAATTAGCAAGACATATGTTTGTGAATGTAATAAGTAAAATCACAGCTATAGGCATGTTTTCATACAAGTAAACTGTTAGCAAGAAGTTTATTTCAGTTTAATGATTGTTTCCTATTTGTATTTTGTCATTTGCTGGTGGATAACAAAAATGGTAAATATAAAATATATTAGAATGTTTTTTAAAATATTTTAAATTTAGATATCATTGAAATTCTTAACGTTCTTCAGAATTAGAAGATTGCTGTGCTTCTGTTTTAATGGTAGAACACTTGAGAGGATCTGATTTTGCACAGCTCCTTAGTTAGCCCTGATTTTTGCAATGAAGAAGTTTGCTGTACTTGGATTTATTAAATGAGAAGCTACCTTACAGAAGACATGTTAAAGTACTTTATGTAGAACCTTTCACATAAGGTAAGAGGAAGGTGATGAGACCTCATAATAGCATGTCACTGGATGACATATATATTGTAGGAAATAAATCTCTATAGAAGCATCTTCTACACAGTTAGATCTAAGTACCTGCATATTTACACATCAGTATGTGGTACATAGCTGTACTTGCATTAGATTGTATAGCAATTTATCCTTCCTCACTGGTATAGACTCAGAAGCTTATCACTGTTATGGAATAACTTTGTTTCCTAAAATTAGCAATAGTATTTTTATTCTTATTTTTGTTCAACACAATAGTATGAGGTGCAATGAAAAAACATTGTAGTATATGTGATTTCAGAACTGGTTGCAAATCAAGTACTGTGTGTGTGTGTGTGTGTGTGTGTGTGTGTGTGTGTGTGTGTTGCCCCCACCTGTCAGTGCCCAGAGCTAACTTCTGGGTCTGTCTGCAGGGATCACTCCTAGTGGGGCTTGGAGGAAAAGCGTTCTGGGGATTGAACTCAGGTTGGCTGCTTCAAGGCAAGCACTCTGCCTGCTGTACTATCTCGTTAACCATTAAAGCTTATATTTAAAATTTTATTTCTTAAATTTATTTTGTGTCATTTTTTGAGACCACACCAAGCTGTATTTAGGGTTTACTCTTAGCTCTGCTTAAGGATCACTGTTGGCCTTGCTCAGGGAACCATATGGGGTTCTGGGGATTGAACCTTGTCAGTTGTCTACAAGGCATGTGTCTTACTTGCTGTACTATTTCTCCAGTTCTCAGGTTTCTTTTCTTTTTTTTTTTAATTGGTATTCTTATGACTCTTCTTTCTTGTGCTGTTATGTCAAAAATTCATGTTTGGTCTTTGCTAGTCCCTGCCCCCCTCCCCCACCCGCCCCCTGCCCCTCCTTCCCACACAGTAGTGCTGGTGTACATGTGTTACAAAATTATACGTGAAAGTAATATCCCCAGGGCCATATTTAAAAACTTTATATTTTTCCATAAATACTTTTACTTGATAAAGTATAGTTTGCTAAGATAGTGTGAAGATCTTGATGAAATATTAGATTGCAGGGTGTAAGCCCCTAGTTCTTGCCCAAACCAGGAGTTGTTTGTATGGTTTGTCTTAATACTGAAGATGTGCTAGAGACCATAAAGTTCTTCAGTAAGACCAGCAAAGTCTCCAGGGTTTGGGAAAACAACAAGGCTACGTGAAAAAGTGGAAAACAAGACACGAAGTCAGAAAGACTAAAATGAGACGGGATTAGGTCATGCAGAAAAATAGTGTGCAGAGAGATTGGAAAGGCACTAGACGTTTAGAGGAATATGTAAACAAAATTTTGAAATTTTGAATTGTTGTATAATGATTTTTCTTTGTATTCATTTTCATACATTCATTTTTATTGTTATACTTTTAAGTTTTCAATGTTTCTAATCATTAGTCTTGGAGGTCTGGTGCCACTTCTGACAATACTTAGTCTGGAGGTGTCAACCTAATGGTTTAGTTGTCAGGCACAGCGATTTAGTGCTGCTCAGACCAGCCATCTCTGGCCAATCCTGATGGTGCTGGGGATGAATTTGGTACCTCTAGTGTGTAAGGCATGTGCTCCAGACCTTTGCATTGTCTCTCCTGTTCTCATTTGCTTTTTCTCTATGCTCGACTCCAATTTGAGGTTGAATTAAAATATTCATATTTAAAATATATATTATAAAAATTTCATAGATATTCAATCATAAACATTATGAGGGACACAGTGATCTGCTCTAGCTGTTACTGCTTCCGTGATAGCGTATCAGTTAAAATGTGTGTCTGACTTCATTTAGCTGAATATTGGTTTTTATTATGAAGGCAACTAATATATCCATATGAAATTATTTAATTTCTTAGCAGTTCAAAATAACCCCCTTTTCAGTCATGTACTATGATGTGATGGGATTCAAGAACCTCCTTAGTAGTCTAAGCCTTAGGTTTTTCAAGTTAGTGATAATATTTTCAGCCCTAAGCAGCTATCAGCGGAATGCTTTTTAAGAATTTTTTTTGTACTTTTACTTAAGCTGTGTAACTTTTAAAAAAGTTTGGCCTTTCTTGTATATTGAAATCACTATCACTATCACTATCCTCCCGTTGATCATCTACTTGCTAGAGCGGGCACCAGTAATATCTCCATATGTCCTGTCTCATGCTAGTAGAGCCCAAGGGCATCTATTCACTCCAGGAACATAAAGAGCCTCAAACCATTATATTAGGTCATGGGAATGAACTAATATAATTGTTGCTGGTATTTGGCATATCAAATAAAACAGGGCAGCTTGCCAGGCTTGCCATGCAGGTGGCATATACCCTTGTAGTCACCTATAAATATAGCATTTATAGATGAATCGCGTGGCTGCTTGTGGCCACGCGAGATGGGCTGTGATAGACTGTCGCTGGGTGGAGTTCTGACGAGAGGGAAGTCCGGATGTGGAAAATGGCGGCCCGATGGAGTGGGGTCATCTGGCTTGTTGTGCGGTTCTGCTGGGGTGGCGGGCCAGGGCTAGAACCTGCCATCCCTTCCGGGCGCCTCGTGAGTGGCTGGGCACAGGGAGAGCAAGTAGCAGCTCTGCCCCATGTCTGTAAGTCTCTGGTTCAGCATACCTGGACCGGATTGGAAAAAAAAAAAAAAAAAAACTGCTGCAGGGTGGAACTCGATGAGACGGGCTGTGATAGGCTGTCGCTGTGAAATGGACATGTTTTCGAGAATAATACAATGGTGTGTTTAGTGTTGTTCAAGTTTTAGTAGTAAGTTCTAAGTTTAATTTCTTCCTTCTTCCCCCAGATATGTGTCACAAAGATGTCTACACGGAACTGCCCGGGAATGGACTCAGTGATCAAACCCCTGGACACAATTCCTGAGGATAAGAAAGTCAGGGGTTCAGAGGACCCAGAGCACTTTTGACCCATTTGAGAAACCAACTAATCAAGTCAAGAGGGTTCATTCTGAGAACAATGCCTGCATTAACTTCAAGACCTCCTCCACAGGCAAAGAGTCCCCTAAAGTTAGGCGGCATTCTAGCCCCAGCTCGGTAAGTGCAGTCGTCCTGTTTATGAGTGGGTCATCAGCTTTTTATGGAGAGGGAGAAAGGGTAAGGGGGTGGATGGGAAGAGGAAGATAAGAGGAGAAAGGAGGAAAATGGAAGGGGGCAGAAGAAAAAGAAGAGAGGGAAAGAAAGTGTAGGGAGAGGAGGATGAGGGAGAAGGAAAGAGATAGAACACTATATACAGACTCTATTCATAATCACCCAGCAAGCAAATGTTAAATAATTCAACTAACGCTTGGAAATACCATTTTTACCTGGTATTTCCGATTAGTTTAACACCCTGGAAAGGGTGTTAACTTTTGTTGTTTGAAGTTCTTAAGGATAGTTTTGAATTTGACACATTCACAGTGAACTTATGAAATAATAGTTAAATTGCTTTTTCAGTCTTAGTTTATTTTCAGTATAAATGTTAAAAAATTTCCAGGGTTAGACATTAAATTTGATTCTTGAAGTAAAAATGTACTTATCTTAATAAAATTCTCTAAACAAATTAAATCACAGATATTTTTTCCTTTTGACCCATGAAAATACGAAGTTTAGAGGCAATTGCTATTTTTTTAATATAAAATTTTACCGAAATAAATTAAAATGGCTATCCTGTGTGTGCAGGATTGTTAAAAAATTTATGGGTCATTGAAATTAAGTTATTAAGTTATTGTCATAGTTAACCTAAATCTTAAAAATCATTTGACAGAGATATGCTCAAGGTAAGAGAAGCTAACCAAAAAAGATTTTGATTTTATTAACTTGCTAAAAACGTACCATTTTACAAATTTTAAATATTAAATTTTATATTAAGTGGCTAAGACAGCAAGAAACTTAACTACTAGAAAGGTTTTTGACACTTTAGTTTAATAAATATGATATAACATGCAAGTCCATGAATTTTTGTCACAGCTTATATTAGTGATACTGAAGTAAATGTTATTGATGCTGCATTTGTGAGGGAATTGCCTCTCAAACTTTCCTTCGGTGACATTCATAATTTTGTTTAACAATTATAAAAAATGGAGTTCTTCTATGTTACTATTATGTCACTGACCTTTTGGGAGAGCATCTATTTATTTATTTATTTATTTGTTTGTTTGTTTATTTAACAACTTAAAAATTTTATACCACCATCAGATATACAGTTACAAAACTGTTCATGATTGGTTTTCAGTTATACAGTGTTCTAGCACCCATCCCTCCACCAGTGCATATTTCCCACCGTTGGGAGAACGATCACGATCACGATCTTCCCGTTGATCATCTATTTGCTAGAGCGGGCACCAGTGGGAGAACATTTAGATTTATTATAATTTGAAGAAAGGAAAGGGATTTCCAACTATGATTAAATCTATATTGTAGAAAGAAAATTAAATATATATTTGCTATAGATAAATTGTTATTATACGTGAACTTTGGTACCCACCCTTTAAGTATGAAATATTTCTAAAGTAAAAAGGACCCAGAGCCATGGAAGAGCCTCGTAAGCTACCTGTGGTGTATTCGGTATGCCAAAAATAGTAACAATAATGAACCTCATTCCCAACAAATGGAGACGTTAGTGGCGCCCCGCTAGAGCGAATTGTTATTTTACATGCATGGCACTAAATAAATACATGACATGCTAAAGCTCACATTTCAGATGTGCAGTGATAAGATCGTTTTCGTTTGTTTCAGGATATTTCAAGTTCTGAGATTTCTGTACAAATCTCAGAAGTGTTGTTTCTTTGAGGAATGCCAAAGGAAATTTGATAGTTATTGTATTATCTTTCTGGTCCCATTTACCACTAACTTATGTTTAATCTCACCATGTCATCTTTGGCCTTTTTTTTTTATTATTATCTCCTGTTATGTATTTACTTCACCAACTGTATTCAGGTCTATTCCATTATACCTGTTTCTCTGTTTTGATATTTCATTAGGGTTTAAACTTAAGGTTTTGGGATTATAGTGTATTTTAAATTGAAAACAAATAATTTAAAATACAATTTTAATGATTACATTTTCTTCCTTTCTCCCACACTGTTTCCCCCATGGAGCTCATAACCATCAGTGCTTGTATTTTCTGGGGCTACTTCCAGTGTTGTTAACCTTGATAATACAGGCCTGACAGTTTGGTGCTCAGGCCTGTAATTTTCTTTGGTCTGGTGATTCTCTGCAGCTTGTGTGGGTAGTTCAGTTTAAGAATCAAGGATGTGATGCTTCTTTGGCTCAGTGGTGTTGCGGACATCTTGGTCACCCTGGCAGTTCTGGGCACCTCTAGGGTCACACCTAGGTGCTGGGTTTGGGATTGTGGTGCTAGGGAGGCTTCCAGTGCTGCTTCCGGCAATGCTCAGGGGGACTATATGGTGCTAGAATCCAACCTGTGGTGAATGCCAGGCACGCATGCTAGCTTATACACTACCTACTTACAGTACAGTAAAACCCTATAAATAGAAAGTGCTGAAGTAGACTTCTTTGTAGAGAAATCAGCAGGTTCATAGGATGTATGATTCAGAGTGAATATTGATATGAAACAGGTGTGGCAGATGGCAGTTTATTTGAAATTAACTTCTTTTTTATAATTAATATTTAGAAATTATATTTTAGGTAACATGACTACAATGATAATGGTATTGATAAACAGAGTTACTGTATCCCACCGCCATTGCAGTGCCCGTGACCCTCTGCCATAGTCTTTATTACTACTAAGCTCCCATTTACTCCTCCTACCCATACTGTTAGGGTTTTTTTTTTTTTTTTGCTTTTTGGGTCACACCCAGCAATACTCAGGGGTTACTCCTGGCTTTTCGCTCAGAAATTATTCCTGGCATTGCTCGGGGGACCATATGGGATGCCGGGATCGAATCCAGGTTGGCCTCGTGCAAGGCAAACACTCTACCCACTGTGCTATCACTCCAGTCCCCATACTGTTAGTTTTATTTTCCCCTCACTTTGTGAAAACAGAGAAAAGAACTTTATTTTTTTTTTATTTATCGACTTTAAAAAATACTTTCTTGGCTACCTCCCTCTCTTAAGCTACTGAAAATTTTCTTTATAAATAACAAATGAAAATATAATTACGATACTCAAGATAACAAAAAGAAAATATAATTAAGATACTCAAGATTGGTAATTGATGAAACATTTTAATAATTGCTTTAAATAATCAATAAACTTATTTAAGATAATCTTATTTGAAACTAAAAAAATAGGAAAAATAATATAATACTACAATTAAGTGTAATTTGGAGAAGGTAAAATGGTCTTTATTTGAAGGTTTACAGTGAATACTTGAAAATAGGAATCATAAGCATCTTTGGAGATACTACAAATAGTGAAACAAGAGGATAGCTAAATAACAGGTTTTAAAATTAACATGCGAAAACTCAGAAACCTATAGAAAAGAAAAGACAAAACAATGTTGAAAACTGGTAAATCAAATCACTAAGTGTTCTTTCCTATTCCGGTTTCAACATGAACTTCATATTATAATAATATATTCATTAGTGAGGGGAAGTTTCCTTTTTAGAAGTAATCCTACTAACAAATCAGGAAATAAATGAATCACATTTGGCTACTTCTAATGAATTAATACATCTAGCCATGATTGTTAATACTTGTTAGCATTATCGTAAAAAGAGAGCCAGACATTATTATATGTTGTTAAAAGTATATAAAACCATCAACCGAATTTAACCTAAATCTGAGCAAGTCTAGATATAGCCCCTAACTTAGAGGGTACAAAGAAATCTGTTAAGATTTTATCTATTATAATCTTGTATGCAAATAGTAAATGCATGTAATTACATCCAATATAATGTTTAGGGGCATTTAAGTGCTGATCATAGTATGAACAGTATTGTTACTGCAAAACCTCCTGAAGAGCCAGTCAGATGAGAAACATGGTCACAGGTCCAGAAAAAGCTTACTTGGCAACAAGCCTGCATGCTGGAGGATGATGAACTCATGTTCTCCAAACAGCTGGGGTGGAGGGAAGTCAACATTAGTGGCAGGACTGGTGTTGGGACCTGGACTCTGAAACCCCACTATGAATAACTATGTAGACTGTACATTAATATCTAATTTTTAATGTTAAACAAAAAAATCAAAACAAAAACAATCATCTTGTACTTTAGAAAGAAAGGGAAGAAAGAGTGGGTTGCAGGCACCAGAACATCTGCTGTGTGCATAGAATGAACAATAAAATTCTCTTATGGGCTGTTTCAAAGAGACACACTCCATCTTATTTATAAGTCTAAAGGGGGAAGGGCAAATTGAAGGTAAACTATCTTTTAGACTTTGAAGAAAAAACTGTGGTCCTTTTAAACATTGGTATTGGGGTCGGAGTAATAGTACAACGGGTAGGGCGTTTTCCTTGCACTCAGCTGACCCTGGTTAGATCCGCGGCATCCCATGTAGTCCTGTAGCACTGCCAGCAGAAATTCAAGTGCAGAGCCAGGAGTAACCCCCGAGCATCACTCAGTGTGACCCAAAAGGCAAAAAAACAAACAGAAAACAAACAAAAAACAAAAAAAGGTCTTGACTTATTTCTCTATTTAAAGTTTGCACAACCTTTGAATTTCCTGCTGCAATTACCTTTTCATATTTAATGATTAGTGATTCATATTTAATTTATAGACTTTTAATCACAAAATTGAGGTCCCATACTAGTTTGATAAAGCCATAAGACTCCTGAAGCAAATCAGCATTAAACAACCTCGTTTTCTTTTCCCTGTGGTTGTCTTTGCAATTTTCCACACTGTAATCTAGTCTAGACCACAAGATCTGGACCACAAGTACTGCATTCAGATGATTACCTTTGTTTCTCCGAAGTGAATTTACCAGTGTCTTAGGATGTGTAAGTTTTATTGCTCTAATTCGAGAAATTCCATTTGTTGCTTACATTCAACAAATTTTTACTTAATTCAACAAATGGGCTCATGGACTCTTAGTTCTTTCTGCAGGTTTTCTTGAACTGCATTTTCATGCTGCCTGACACTTCATCCTTCATGCTTAGTGCCTCACTTGTAACCTCTTCTGAGGACTGTAATTGAGGAAGGGCAGACAGGTTGCCGTGCAGGAAAGGAACTTCATCCTTAAGCCCTTTCTAAGTAATCATTTGTCCTCGCCTTAAAATTCAACTTCCAGTTCCTGGAATCTTAAAGTATTAGTTGTCATAACTACTAATGCCAGCGATCTTACCTGAGTTGGTGACATGCAACTTACTTGTTGTACTGTCTCTCCAGCTCTCATGCCTGTCTTTTCCTTCCTTCCTTCCTTCTTCCTTCCTTCTTCCTTCCTTCTTCCTTCCTTCCTTCCTTCCTTCCTTCCTTCCTTCCTTCCTTCCTTCCTTCCTTCCTTCCTTCCTTCCTTCCTTCCTTCCTTCCTTCCTTCCTTCCTTCCTTCCTTCCTTCCTTCCTTCCTTCCTCCCTCCCTCCCTCCCTCCCTCCCTCCCTCCCTCCCTCCTCCCTCCCTCCCTCCTTCCTCCCTTCCCCCTCCCTTCCTCCCTTCCCCCTCCCCCTCCCTTCCTCCCTCCTCCCTCCCTCCCTCCCTCCCTCCCTCCCTCCCTTCCTCCCTCCCTCCCTTCCTTCCTCCCTTCCTCCCTCCCTTCCTCCCTTCCTCCTTCCTCCCTTCCTCCCTTCCTCCCTTCCCCCTCCCTCCCTCCCTCCCTCCCCTCCTCCCTCCCTCCTCCCTCCCTCCCTTCCTCCCTTCCTCCCTTCCTCCCTTCCCCCCCTCCCTCCCTCCCTCCCTCCCTCCCTTCCTCCCTCCCTCCCTTTCTCTTCTTTTGGGTCACACCCAGCAATGCTCCTGGCTCTGTACTCAGGATTTACTCCCTGGAGGTGCTCAGGGGAGCGTATGGGATGCTGGGGATCAAACCCAGGTCAGCCACATGCAAGGCAGGTGTACTCTCTGCTATACTTTTGCTCTAGGTCTGACATTTTTTTCCTTAAGAAGACCAAAGAAACATCACTTTCTTAGAAATTTAGATAAATTTGGCTGGAGAGAAAGTGTATTATAGGGGTGCTGCTTTGCGTGTACTCACTCTGAATCAATCCTCAGTACCACTATTTTCCCCCAGCCCTGCAGCAGTAGCTCCTAAGCATCACCAGTTTTGACCCCAAAACAAAACAAAAAATACGAATAGCTAAACTTAACCTCTGAGCTACATTCCAGGCTATTGCTGTGTGTGTTTATATTTTATTTTTGTTTGGTTAAGAAAGAAACAAAACAGAAGATTTTATTATATACACACATATATACATATATAATTTATATATAAATTATTTTAAAATTATGAATATAAAAATTATAAAAATATAAATTTTTATATTAAGACAGAGAGACTCACAGACATGGGGCAGAGCTGATACCGGCTCTCCCTGTGCCCAGCTGCTCATGAGGCACCCGGGAGGGATGGCGGGTTCTAGCCCTGGCCCACCACCCCAGCAGAGCCTCGCAAGAAGCCAGACAACCCCCCCCCTTCCCCCTCCATGAGGGCTGCCATTTTCCACATCTGGACTTCCCTCTCGTCAGAACTCTATCCAGCAGAAAAGCCTATCACAGCCTGACTTGTGCGGCTGCTTGGGGCTGCTGCGGTTCATCAATAAATGCTAGAGATCAGAGGTGACTACAAGAGTATGCCACCTGCATGGCAGAGCCTGGCAAGCTATCCGTGTCGTATTTGATATGCCAAATACCAGTAACAATTATAGACCTCATTCCCACGACCTTATGGAATGGTTTGAAGCTCTTTATGTTCCTGGAGCAAGCAGGTGCCCTTGGGCTCTACTTGCATGAGACAGGACATATGGAGATGTTACTGGTGCCCGCTCGAGCAAATTGATGATGAACGGGAAGACAGTGATACAGTGACAGTGATCATACCTAGTTAGTTATCTCTCCCACTTATGTACCCTTATCTCTAAGGTCTTGTTTGTATCTGTTTACAATCTTGTTCTTACTCTCTTCGACCTGTGAGTTACAGCTTTGTCATTACTTTAGTACAGATTGGTGAAGGGGAAAAATAAATACCTATGTTCAGTCTATCCTGTTTAACTAGAAACTTCCACTGTTTCTTTGCTATTATACAATTGGCTTTTGATACTTTCTTAAATTTATTACAAGGCTTTTCCTTTCCTGATCCACCCTGGGATTCTTTCTTATATATTAAGGCCTTTAACTACTTTGTGGATAAACTGATTTTCTTTTCATTTTAGGGATTTTTGCTTCCATTCAACAAACCCTGAAATAAAGGCCTTTGCTCTGTCTTTCTTGGACTGAAAGTGGTTCTTTTCTCTGTTAGCATGATGCTACAATATTTTGTCTTACTCAGTCAGAATCCTTTCTCCTTACTGCCTCTTTGTTCTCTTCTCTATTGTTATTGGGTATTTTATTCTCTCCCTGTTCTTTTTTTTTTTTTTTTTTTGGTGGAAAGGCTAATTTCCTTTTCCACATTGGGCATAAATGAAGATGGTGACACTTCTCACACTTCTTACATAACACCATTTTATATTCTGTTCAATGTATGGGTTTGATCGTTTCATACTCACTGCCATAGGATTTCTAGGGATATAGCTTGAGTTATTCTTAAAGATTTTTAAAACTGGTGAGCACAAAGAGTTTCTTTATCCAAGGGCCACCAGCATTAATGTCATTTATTGTTATTTTTAAGAGTATTACTTGTCTTGAATAGACTACAAGAGCACAGTTAGGAAAGTGAATAGAACTGGGGCATTGCAGCCCCAGTGTGTAGAGGGAAGCAGATTCTTTTCATTTGAAATACAATAGTAGATTCTGCTCCTGTGATACCATCTCTTCCCAATTCTCTCTATCCATATGTGTGTATAATCTCTCTCTAAATATAGAATATAAAATACATATACTGCCTATGACTGAAACCAAGAGATTTAAGGTTGAATTACCTAGCTGAAGACACTTTCATTTATACTTTCTTGACACCGAGGGGTCCCTAACGGTACTGGGAAGCGAAGTTCCCTTCTACATACAAAGCCCGCGGGAATGGATGAAAACTCAGGAATCCGACGCCGTTTTAAAAGGGCTTTACTATCACAGGTTCCGATATACAATCCAAGAGCAGGGAAAACCTCCAGACTCTGGGTTCCCAGCTAGGTCCCAGCCATGTGTAGGCCAAGATGGCTGCCACCACGTGTTGAGGCCCAACAGAGATGGAGAGGACAGAGAAGCAAAACGCCAAGGGAAGCCGAAATGGCAATAGGGAGCTTCTTTCTTCTTGCAGCTTATTTTAAAGATAGAAATCCGCCAAAACTTCCCAGCCTGGCCCATGGTGGGCTGGGGTATCTAGAGATGAAAACAGGAAAATAGCTCTATAGAAATGTAGCAACTTCAGGGAGGCCTTCTGGCTGTTTACAAGAACCCAGAGCTGATTCAAAGCCTCCCTAGAAGAGCTGGGAGGAGCTGTAAGCTAAATGTAGCTGGAAGCTAAATAGGGTGTCACCCAACACTTTCTGATTTTGTTTATATAGTGTACTTTAAAATGTGATTTTATTCAGTTAATTTATTGCAACAGATGTTTGAAGGATTTTGTTTATTTCTTTCTAAAATGTTTCAGTTGTCCACTTTGTTTACCCCCAAACCCAGGTAGTGTTTAAGATTATCTTTCAGAAAAAAAACTTTTTTTATTCTTTTGCTACCTCCTTATCTATTCTGGACATGCTCTTCAAGAGCCAGAACTATTAAGAGCACTGTAGGGGACCTTTTGTCATGCTGGCCAAATTTAGAAAATATTTTGTTGATTTGTGTAATCTGAAGCTTAGCTTACATCAGACTTTCAGAAATTCATATTTGGGTTAAGGTACTCTCTGTATTCCACAAATTTCTCCAAATTTGCTTCTGTCTCCAGATAAATGTACATAATCTTCTAGACTTTTCCTCATTTGGAGAAAGAGAGAAGAGAGGTACTAACTTGAAAATGAAGAGTTCTTAATGAAGATATGAAGACACTAATATCTTCATTAGAACTCTCAATAGGCCCCAAGAGATACGAGTATCTAATAACTACTTACATACTCATTATAAATGAAATACTCATTCTTGAGGATATCATTTTGGCATTGCTTGCTTCTTGCAGGGCCTGGAAAATTTCCACATAGAGTCAATGTTAGGGTGTTACCGCAGGTGATTACGTCTCTTCCTCTGTGTATCATCTAGATTCATTTTTTAACCAGGTTACCATAGACTCTGCATTTTTTGTGTGGGGCTGTGTTTAACAGCATTAGATATGCAGGGTGACAGAGCTGTCAAGATTTTTCTGATCATATGCAGAAGAAAGATGAACCAGAGTGACAGTTCAGTAGGTAGTGAGCTAATTTTCAACATGGCCAACTTGAGTTAGATCCCTGGCACCATATTGGTCCCCAGAGCCAGTGAACACAGTGGGAACACAATGCAGCCAAGCGTGAACACAATGAACACAGTGGGAACACAATGCAGCCAAGCGTGTCTCCCAAATCAAATAAATAATAAGCCAAGTCAGGTTTCACTCAGGACCTTGTTGTTTAATGAGATATCACTTGATTAATTTTTTTCCCACCCTTATACCAACTCTCAAAATTACAGTATAATATAGTAAAAGTGATTCTCATTATGTATCTCCTACCATTTAGAGGATCATCAGAATCTAAAACAAGATGTTATAGATGAACGTAAAACTGAATTTTCAATGAATTCATTGTGAAGTGTTGGACATTTTTATAGCTTACAACATGGAAGTAGATTCTTGCAGTTTATAAAAATAAAGCTCAGAAGCCCTTCATGCAGTTTATAAAGATAAAGCTTAGAAGCCCTTCCTTGCTTCTGAAAACAGAATTTCAGTCAGTATATGACAGACTTAAGCATAATTAGTTTCTCTTCCATTTGGGTAGGAGTTAAGTTTGGAAAAATTCTGTATCCATAGATGAGATGAAATGAAATTTTTATTCTGATCAACTTAAGTTTCCAATCTGGTTATGTTATTAGTTATAAGATGTTTTTAGAATGGGTGGGTCACATTTGGTGATGCTTAGAGGCTACTCCTGGCTCTCTGCTCAGGGTTAAGTCCTGGCTGTTCTTGGGAAACATGAAGTGCTGGGGATTGAACAAAGGTTGACCAAGTGCAAGGCAAGTGACTTGACTCCTGTGTGATCTCTTTGGCTCTAGTTAATGGATTTTGTATGTGTTGCCATAGTTCTCCTTTATCTGCGGGGATATGATCTAAGGCTTCCAAATGAAAGTTTGAAACTGTATAATACTGAACCTTATATAACCTAATTTTTCCTCTGCATACATACCTATCATAATATTTGATTTATAAATTAGGCATAATGAGATCATTTGATCGCTTGACATCCGGTTATTTGTCGATTTGCTCGAGCAGGTGCCAGTAGCGTTTCCATTTTTTTCCTGTCACATGCCACTTTAGCCCAGTGGCATCTGCTTGTTTCAGGAATACGAAGGGCCTCAAACCATTCATTCAGGGTTTTGATGAAGAAGTGTGACCATCTTATATGTGGGTGGCCATGTGATCTTTTGACATCCCATGGGATCCAATCGGTAATGGCTCTAGTCCAGCGGTCATCTCCAAGTCATATTACATGTCAAGCCCATCTGATTTTCGATGCCTTGGCAAACGAGACAATGTCCCTGATTCTGGAATAGCGACAGAGGTCAGAACTCCGATTCTTTCCCTCACTTGAGTGAGGCGTGATATTCCAAGCATAGCTCTTTCGATTCCTCTTTGGGAGACTGGAATAGCGTTCTCATCCTGCTTTTTTAGGGCCCAGGTCTCTAAGGCATATGTTAATGCAGGGAGAATGGTGGAGTCAAAGAATGTGCCCAGAGCCGGAGGTTCTTTGTCCTTTTAGCTATTTCTTCAAGCTCTTGGAGACGTTCCATGCCACTCTCTTCCTCCTGCGCAGCTCAGGTGTTAGGTCATTCGTCATGCTGAGTTCTCGATGTTGGTACACATAACTGATGCATTCAGAGATGTTCTGTTGAGAGTGAATGGAACATCTGGAACTAGTTCATTTTTCATGAACATTGTTTTGTTAAAATTCAGCTGTAAACCTACCTTTCAACATTCATGGTCAAAGTCAGCCAGCATTTGTGCCACTTGACTAATATTTGGTGTTATTAGAATGATGTCATCAGCGAAGTGGAGGTGGTGTAGTTTTTGAGGCATAATGAGAGATTACCAATAATTACTAATAAAATGGAAGAATTGTGGCAATATACTGAAATAGAATTTATGTAACCATATGCCCCTCCTCTCTTCTTCCGGTCCCTCTATCTTGCACCTTTTCAATCTCCTTCCTTCCTTAGAATATCTTATTGTCTGTTATATTTACAGATTGCAGTTTACAATGGGAAACCATGAGTTTGTACTGAATGTCTATGATCTTTAAATTCTTAACAATTTAGAGCTGCTAATAATAAAACCAATTCCAGGATTGTGTTTAGGCAATGTAAACTGATTATATTAAAGCTAGGCACAAAATAAATCCTTGCTTTATTTTGTTGTCATTATACAATCAATGACCTAGAGCTAGTAAAGGGCGTAAGTGTTTCCCTTCATGGGAGGGTTGTAGACTCCTTTCAGCTGGAGTATTATTGCTTCCTCATTGTTGTTGCCTGTGTTCCCCTCCACTGGTTCAGACAATTAATGGTTTTCTGAATCCTTTATTCTGTTAAAATGTATTAACTTTATCCCATTAAGTTGCACATCTCTGTGCATGTAGTGCCTGTTAGTGATTCCTCGTTAGCCTGTGTATTCTAATTCTCTAAAGTGCTTTCTCAAGTTTGAAGCAGACATATGGTAAGCAGAGAATAGGAACCTATACACTGATTTCTTTTCTTTTTTTAATATATTTTATTACCACCATGAGATAAACAATTACAAAAATGTTCAATGGCCATACGGTGTTCCAGCATCCATCCCTCCACCAGTGCCCATTTCCCACCACTAATGTCCCCGATTCCCTCCCCCCTCCCTAGCCTGCCTTCATGGCAGGCTCTTTATCTCTTTTCTCTCTTACTCTTTCTCTCGTTCTCTCTTCCTTCTCCTACACATTGTGTATTGTAATATATATGCTTAGAGGTTATCATGTGTATCTTTTTGCCTGTATTTAATGCTTAGTTCTATGCCATACACCGGTTTCTATTTATCCAGGTGCATTATCAATGACTCTGGGATAATGTAATGTTTAGGGTCTACTGCATAATAATTTGACCCAATATTTTTGTTTATATGTGATGATCGAATACAAGTATAAGAAAAATAAAGCAAATCAAAGTTATCAACATAAATTATGATAAATTTTCTTAGTCCTTTTATTTCATAGAATTTTTCATAGAATTTTTGTTATTGTGGTCTAAAGTCTTGACTTCTGGACTCCTTTTTAAGTACAATAATTAGAGATTAGAGTATTTCTACATAAATAAAATAGGATACAACCTTCTAGAATCTAGTTCTTAACTCAGTCTGTCTTAGAGACATGCCCTGTTCTCCAAGTCCACTGTTTTATAGACTAGAACAGCATTTCTCAACCAGAAACCATATGACTCCCTTTGGGCTCCAGGAGATTTCACAGATGCCCATAGGTGAAAATTGCATAAACAGGAGATCTCAGCATGGCACTGGAGGTGGGGGTGCAAATTGGTAAGAAGAAGGGGCATAAGAAGGAAACACATGTGGAAGGAAGGGGACCACGGTCAGATAAAGTTTGATAGAGACCTAACTCGAACAGTTTTTATTTTTATTTTACTTAACGTTTTTAGCTCTGGAGTGAAGCTTGTGCCTACAAAGCATGCATCCTACCTGTGATCTTCACTCCCAGCCTAGAATAACTTTTAAAAAGTATTATGTGTTTCATTCTTTCTATGGAACTAGCTTGATTGATCTGTAAATTAGAGTGAATTTCCACTGACTGCTTGTCAGTTTCATGGGGAAAACAATGCTGATTAGTTTCTGAACAAATGTGACAATGAAAAATTTCCTGCCATCTCACTGTTAATAGAAGATAGTTTTATTATAACAATTAATGCACCAAAGTATATTTAATTAGATAAATAGACTACTTGTGCTATTAACTTCTTCCCTTACTTGATAATTCTTGTGGACAAATGAGTTTTTTTTTAAAAGAATACATTCTTATTGTTTCTCTAATTCATCCATTTAGCTTTTTCAAGTAGTAAATACAGTATGTCTCTGTCTCAAAATGTTTGCAAAACTATATTTTATAAAGCAGATTATGAAGAGTGAAATAATTCATATATAGAAATTTTTTTTTGCCTTTCTAGGAAGAAAAATATGGGTTTCACATTTCCCCTTATTCTCATACTAATTACTTTATGTGGCCGTCTTGTTCTTGTTCTAAATATACATTAGCAGTTTATTTCCTACCAGGGTTAAGAGGTAATTTTCTGCTGCTTTTCCCCTTATTTATCGTACACTGGAGTTATTTTGAAAGTAGCATGGAAATAAAACACAGAGGCTTCTTAATCGGATTTTAGATAATTTAGAGTGGAACTGTGAACATAATGTTTTTACCATTGAAGATCATTTTATGCTGACGTTTAATATATATTTTAAAATTTCTGTTTAAAACTTTGGCTCAGGAGGGTGATGGTAACATGTAACATTTGCAAGCTGTTTCCTGGTAATAAAAAATTGCATGAAATATGACCCACACAGGACTAGTCAAAAAGTTTTGAATATTATTTTTCATTAAGTTAGACTTGCATCAACTCAAACCATGGTTCGTACTTTCCACATTTCTTGTGGAAAAGAAGAGGTGGTCCATTGCCTTTTGTAATGAATCCCTACTATATATTTGTTGGTCTTTCTGTAGTTGTAATTAATTGCAATTTCTGTAGTTGTAATTAAATGCCTAAATTATATTTCTTTCTTTATTTCTAGTGCATACATACATAAAGTTTTCTTTTCTTATTGATTTGGCTGCATCCCATGAGTCTTAAAATGTCCTGCATTCAGTATTTATTTATTTGTGAGGTTTTTAATTTCTATTTTCCTCTTTAATTCATGTGTGTAAAGTATTGGGCTTTAAAATTTTTTTTCTTGAGGTTTCCCAACCAGTATTCCAGAAAGATGGGTCCCTTTTCCTGGAGAAACTTGGTCCACAAATCTGTGATTCAGTACTGGGGCCTGGAGACGCTTTGCTGCTTGGGCCCTGCAGGTGCCCAAGCACAGAGGTGATCAGATGCTTTCATTGCTACACCTAACTTTGCTTGGGAGGTCATGTGGTGTCAGCGCTTGAATTCGGATTGGGCACATCAAGACATGTGCCTCAGCACTTATAGTATCACCCTGACCTTTCTTTTTTTTTTTTTTTTTTGCTTTTTTGGGTCACACCCGGCGATGCTCAGGAGTTACTCCTGGCTCTGCACTCAGGAATTACTCCTGGCGGTGCTGGGGGGACCATATGGGATGCCAGGGATCGAACCCGGGTGGCGCGTGCAAGGCAAACGCCCTACCCACTGTGCTATTGCTTCGGCTTCCCTGACCTTTCATTCTTAATTGCAGCTTACTGAATTTTGTTTGGGAAAAGTACCTTTTTAAAATGCTTCTGTGTACTGAGCATTAAATAGAGGCAAAAAGATACACATGACAACCCTTTAATGTATGTTCTGTAATCCATAGTCTGGAGGGGAAGGAAAAGAGAAAGAGAGAGAAATGGAAAGAAATCAAGAACCTGCCATGGAGCAGGGCTGGGGGAGGGGGAGGGAACCGGGGACGTTGGTGGTGGGAGATGGGCACTGGTGGCGGGATGGGTGCTGCAACACTGTTTGACCAAACCCAAATATGAACTTTTTAATTGTATATCTTTGTAATTTTAGAAATAAAAAAATTAAAAAAAAAAATGCTTCTGTGGTTTTGCATGTTGAAATATTGTTTGTGGCCTAATTTGTAGCCATTTTTTTTGTGTGAATATTCAACTTGTTCTTGATATAGTTTTAATTGTTTTTGAATAGCCTGTTAATTTAAATTTTTAAGCCCAGGACCAGAGAGATATCTCAGTGGGTTGATTGGATGTTCTGCATGCACGAGGCTGGGTTCAATCCCCAGCACCACATGCGTCTACTAAGCACTACCAGGAACAGCTTGCAAGCACAGAGCCAGCAGTAACTTCTGAATACCACTTACTGTCACACCCAAGCATTACAAAAGAAAACAAAAAATAAGTCTATATCTCTCAAGTTGTATGCTTGCCTTGTTGATGTTTGCTGTTGTCTTATTTAATGTGGATTTGACATTTTTATTTTATTGCTGTTAGCAGTTGTTTCATGTATTTTAGGTGTATGTTATCTGTATCATACTTGATTGTGGTTATTTTTCCTACTTTTAAATTAAAAAAATTGTTTTCCTATTTTCTTCACCTTACTGCTGTGATGACCTGGGGTGGCATGTACTTGGTTGTGTTTGCACACGTGGCTGCTGGTCTCAAGAGTAATCATCCATTAAAAAATTTTTTTTATTTTATACCACTGTGAGGTATAAATTACAAACTGTTCATGATTAGGTTTCAGTCATACAGTGTTCTAGCACCCATCCCTCCACCAGTGCACATTTCCCACCACCAATGTCCCCTGATTCCCTCCCATATCTATAGCAGGCATTTTTCCTCTTCCTCGTCCTCTTCCTCTTCTTGTTCTTCTTGTTCATATTCTTGTTCTCACTTTTGTTCTCATTCTTCATCTCCTCATCTTCTTCTTCCTCTTCTTCTTTTTCCTTCTTCTCCTCCTCCTCTTCCTTCTCCCCGTTCCCCTTCTTCTCTCCCTTCTCTTATACATTGTGGCTTGCAATGCTACATTTAGGGGTTATCATGTATATCTCTTTGCCTTCATTCAATGCTAGTTCTAGGCTGGCATTACAATTTCCAACAGTTATTAGCACTCTGGTCCCTTCTCTATATTATCTAACCTCTGACTCCCACACACTTGCAGTAGATTTCAAATACTGATAAGTCCTCCTGGTTCATGATTTGACTTGGATATTAGTATCATACTTTTTTTTTTATATCCTACCAATGAATGCAGTCATTCTATACTCGACCTTTACCCTCTGGCTAATTTCACTCAAAATGATACTCTCCATGTCCATCCATTTAGAGGCAAATTCCGTAACTTTGTTTTCTCTAACTGCTGCTTAGCATTCCATTGTGTAGCTGTACCATAGTTTATTTACTCATCTGTTCTCAGGTTCTCTGGTTGTTTCCAGATTCTGCCTATTGTGAATAGTGATGCTATGACCATAAAAGTGCAGGTGGTGTTTTTGCTGGGTGTTTTTGGCTTCCCAGGCTATATTCCCAGAAGTGGTATTATTGCTGGGTCAAATAGGAGTTCAGTTTCTAGTTTATGGAGAAATGTCCATATTGTTTTCCAAAAAGTCTGTAATAGTCGACATTCCCACCAACAATGGATGAGAGTCCCTTTCCCCCCGCATGCATCCACACTAGTACTTGTTGGTCTTGCTCTTTAGGATATGCGCCAGTCTCGTGGTGTGGGATGATATCTAGTTGTTTTGATTTGCACCTCCCTGATGATTAGAGATGATGAGCATTTTTTAATATGCCTTTTGGCCATGCAAATTTCTTTGTTGATGAAGTTTCTGTTTATTTCTTCTACCCCTTTTTTGATGGGGCTGTGTATTTTCTTCTTGTAATGTTCTGCCAGTGCCTTATAAATTTTGCTAAACCCCTTATCAGATGGGCATTTCTTTAATATTCTTTCCCACTCCATGGGCTGTCTTTGTATCTTGGTCACCATTTCTTTTGAGGAATCACCCAATTTTTGATACATTGCTTGCATATGTGTTCATGGGGAGGGTGGGAGGGTTCAAAACATTTAGTTTTTCTTGTGTATATTTTGTTGTAGTGTTTGTTCATGTCACTGTGGTGATCACACACATGCTTTCCAGGGATCGCACTTCCTGACAGTGATTTTGCACATTTTTAGTTGCTTTGCTTGCTGGGCCGTACACTTTAGTTATGGTGCTCACTATGCACTAGAGATTGTGTACCCTGAGTGCTGGGTACTGCTTAACACCTCAGTTTGTATAAAACTCTCATTGTCCACAGTATTATATTTCTAGTGCCATCACACCATCAAAATGACTCCATTTGTCCTTTTCTCTGTTAACAACCATGTTTTTTACATAGCCTGAGTTAAAAGGTTGTTTGCAGAATGATTTGTTTGAGTTATTTATGTTCTGTGTTTGAGTGGAACCATCTGGTATTGTCTTTTGCTTCTTGACTTATTTTGCTTATTATAAACACCTTAAATTACATTAATGTTGTTCAAAAGTCCACAACTTTGACATAACCCCTCCCCAAAAAGGCTAGATAGTATCCCATTGCATATAGCTGATCTAGCAGTTCCTGTCCTTTTCTTTGTTATTAAAAACAAAGTGAGTAATAATTAACTTATTACTCACTCTAGCTTTTCACTACATGTGTCTTAGTATCTTATGAGTTTCTTGCATGTTTAATATAGGTATACCTTGCTATTAAAAAATAGTAACCCATAAAGTCATTCTGTGTCTTTTTGTTGATTAGTTCTGACTATATGTATTTAGCGTGTTTATTAATATTTGGAATATAGGGCTTAGTTATTTCTATTTCTGTTTCCCCTGCTGCTTGTTCTATATTTTTGGTGCTTCTTTGTCTTTTCTTTTTGATGGTTTTCTTCACTATTCTGTCAGTTTCTCTCTAAGTTTCTCTGCACTAGGGTTTTGTTTCCTGGTTACCATGAGGTTTGATTTAGTTCATATACATCATCTCGTTTTGTTTTGTCCTGGAATTCACTGGTTATCTTTAGACAGATTCTATTCTTCCTCTACTTTGAAGTTTATTCTTGCTTCTGTTTGTGTATTACTTTTATTACCAAACTCAAGATTTCATGTTCTTTCGTTTTTTTCTTTTCCTATAAAAAATCTCTTCAACATTTTTTGCAGCACATATCTGGTGTTTGTAAACCTCATTAGCTCTGGTTTCTATATTTCTCCAGCTTATTTGAATGATCATTTTGTAACTTAGAATATTCTTGGCTGAGTTTTAATTTTTTAGAATTATAAATATGTCATTTCACTCTCCTTATCTGAAATATTTCTGCTGAGAACTCTGATAACCTGATTGGGATGCCTTTCAAAGTTACATATTATTTTTCTTAGTAGACTTAATATTTTTTCTATGTCATCGACCTGATAATTTAACAATTACATGCTTTGTTGTATACCTTACTATATATTCAGAAATCTGAGTGCTCTATCAATGTTTTGGATTTTTTTGGGTTGTGTTTTTCCTTAGGTTAGAAAAGTTTTGCCATTGTATCTTTGATTTGGCGTTTTGTTGTCTTCTCCCTCTCTTCACCTTCTGATATAACCTACAAGTTACATTTTTACTTCTCATGAAATCTTATATTTTCCCAAGGATTACATTATTTCCTAATTTTTCCCCATCTCTTTTGTCTGCGTCATTACTGGAATTTAGTGTCAGTTTTTCGTAGTCTTTCTTCTGTGAGATTGTGCTATTCTTTGTTTTCCATGGATTTTATATCTGGCATCTTTGGAATTTTGCTTATAGGGGCCTATTCAGCTGTGTCCTGGGACCCTTGGTGATGACTTGCTTGGTGCTGAGGTCTTATTGTTTTATACTTGGGTCTGGCTGTGGTCAGGGGCCACACCCAAAAAGTGCTCAGGTGTGTTCTATGCAATTTCAACTATATCCCCTAACCCCTATTGAGTATTTTTTATTTTTAGTTGTTTTTTTTTATTCAGTGATTTTTCTTTAAATTCAGTCCTGTGAGATAGTTACAGAGATGTTCATTTTGGGTTTCAGGCATGCAATGTTCCAATACCCATCCCGCCACCATTGCATGTTTCCCACCACCTATATCCCTAGTTTCCCTCATGCCACCACCCTCATCTGTCTCTGTGGTAGGCACTTTTCTTATCTACCTCTCTCTCTCACTCTCTCTGATGGAATTTCTGCCCTGCCCTGCCCTGCCCTACCCTGCCCTGCCCCGCCCTTCCCCTCCCTTCCCTTCCCTCCCCTCCCTGCCCTCCCCTCCCTTCTCTTCTCTTCCCTTCTCTTGTTTCTCTTCCTCTTCCCACACCTAGTGATATTTAGGGCTTACTCCTGACTCTCTGTTCAGGAATCACTTCTCTGGGTGTTTGGGGACCACATGTGGCGCCAGGGATAGAACCTGCCTATGCAGTGTGCAAGGCAGGTCTAGTCTCTCTTATTTTTTTTATAAAGAAATATATTCTATTCATCTTCATGAACTTACATGTCATCTTTGTTTAGAGACCATGCCAATCTTCTCTGCATTGTTCCAATTTTAGTGTTACCAAATGAGTGCATCTCCTTAAATTTCCTGGTGTATTTCATTATCTATATTTATGGAATATACTAATTTATTTTGTCTCTGAATGCAGCAGTTATGTGTACCTAGGTCGAGAAGTCAACATGATGAACGACCTAAAACCTGAGCTGTGCAGGAGGAAGAGAGCAGCATGGAATGCCTTCAAAGGCATCGAAGAAATAGCTAAAAGGACAAAGAACCTCCGGCTCCGGGCACATCTCTTCGACTCTACCGTTCTCCCTGCATTAACATACGCCTCAGAGACCTGGGCCTTACGAAAGCAGGATGAGAATGCTATTCGGGTCTCCCAGAGAGGCATCGAAAGAGCTATGCTTGGAATATCACGTCTCACTCAAGTGAGTGAAGGAATCGGAGTTCTGACCTCCGTCGCTATTCCAGAATCAGGGACGCTGTCTCCTTTGCCAAGGCATCGAAAATCAGATGGGCTGGACATGTAATGCGATTTGGAGACAACCGCTGGACTAGAGCCGTTACCGACTGGATCCCACGGGATGTCAAAAGATCACGTGGCCGCCCACCTACAAGATGGTCAGACTTCCTTGTTAAGACCCTGAAGGAACGGTTTGAGGCTCTTCATATTCCTGAATCAACCAGATGCCATTGGGCTACATTGGCACGTGATAGGGTCCAATGGAAATGTTACTGGCGCCCGCTCGAGCAAATCGATGAATAACGGGATTCAAGTGATCAAGTGATTTTGTCTCACAAAACTCTCTCTTACCTGTTGATATGACTTTGATATGAATTTGATATGACTGCTTTATAAAATAACTCTGGGCTGTATTTTCCCCTTTATTTTTACACTTACTTTTTTCAATTCAATAGTAAAAAATTTAAATTAATAAAAAATATTGTGTGTGTGTGTGGGGGGAGACCTTCCAAGCAGTGCCTTCCAAACCTGCCCAGAATAATAAGACATTTGACCACTTTTTCCAAATGTCTCAGTGCAGTGCTACAGCCCACCCAATAATATGAAGCTTTTTGAGTCCAGTAGTACTAGGGTTCCCAACAGTACTCAGAGACCTTCTGGGGTACACTTAAAATGCTGGGGGCAAAGTCCTTGTGTTTTTTTAATATTTGAACTTCCTGTAAATTGAAGAAGTTTGTACTTTTGTTTACTGTAATCACTGGCTTATTTGGATTTAGCTTCCTTCTTCCTTTATGATTTTGTTTTACTTAGCACTTTTTATTGAGTACCTTCTCCAACCTTCCACTTAGGTTCTTTTTTATTGAGTGCCTTCTCCAACCTTCCACTTCTTACCCATTCTATCTTCTTCATTATTCATTTTTCTTCCACTTATGACTCTCCCTAATTTACTTAAGATTGTACATTTTATCTTGCTCTTATGATTGCATATTCTACATTAGTCATTAAATATTTTCATGTTAGTTTTTAAAACCTATAGTAAAATTTGTCCATTTGGAGGTCATCAGTATTTGCCATCTGGCCTGTACTGATGGCAATCTAAGATTTATGAATCTGGCAAATATCAACATGGTTAATTTCTCCTTTTCTCTTGTTCCTTGCTTCCTGCACATCTTGAATCTTTCCATCAGCATCAACTGTTGAGATAAAATCACATTATATAGACAGAATTTTTGCTGCAATTAATAAAATTACAGTTCTTCTATTGTACTTGAGGGGTAATATTGATCATAGTATTAATGATTTGAAATAATATTCCTCTTCATTTAGAAATATTGTTTGAATGTTCTTCTGTAGCTATTGTTTTCTGTGAAAATATTTTCCTTGTAATTTTTCTATTGAAGGTAGAAAATTTCTATTGAAGGTGTCCTTTGCTGAGCATTTTCTGGAGAATTCTGCTTAATCACTGATTTTTTTTTCTCAATTACGTCCTTTTTATACTCAGTACCCATCATATATTTAATCTCGTTGATTGAATATTTAACATCTTAACTCTCTAATAGTTTCTTTGTGTAGGGTGTAGTATTTCTTAAATCCTCATGTAGATACTGGTTATTTTCATTGAAAGTTGTTTTTACCATTGCAGATTCAACTCTATTTTCCCCATTATTTTTACTTGTATATCTATTGAATTTGATGCTTCTCTTTCAGAATGGTGGTTTTCTTTAAAGGATTTGTGAATTTTGATGATATATTCAGCTTTTGTTTCCCATTCTTGAAAACTAATAGTTTCAAAAAATATCTTTTTCCTGTGACACCAAATGTGACATTTTAGGTGGCAAAGTGCATGAAGCATATGTTCAACTTGCCACGTAAGAGCCTTATATTTAGTGGGAGTCAGCTTCATTGCCACTATGTTGGGTGTGTGTTTTCATAAGTGGTAGAAGAGCACAAATCCAAGTGTAGTCATCTGAAAGTCCTTAATTAAGCTTAAAAATGTTTATTGATGAATTATCACTAACCTTTTCTTTCATTTGAAACCTACACACCTTGATTTCCAAAGCTGTTAACATTAGTGTTTTAAGAATACGGAGTTGCTGTGCCACTCCTTCCATGAGAGCATCAGCATCCCTCCATACTTTCTAATTATATTATCCTTAACCACTATATTATCTTTGTAATATCTCCCCAGCTCCTTGAGTTCTGTTATGTTTTAATTAATAACATTAGAATAAAATATCTTTTATTATCTGTTTGCATTATCACTGAAAAGTATTCCTTCACATGGCTGAATATTTTAAAAATCACTCCTGATTTATAGCAGGGGTCAACTAGTGATCATTTTTCAGTTTTGGAGGGTATATATCCTCTGTTTAAGCTACAACTCTTGTTGAATGTAACAGTGGTCTAGTAAAACTTTAAGGTCATTAAAATTTAATTTTTACATACTGAAATTTTTCTTTTTCATTTTTATAAAGAAGTTGAATTTTTAAAAAAAAATTATTAGTATTTTTTTTTTTTTTTTGCTTTCTGGGTCACACCCAGCGATGCTCAGGGGTTACTTCCTGCCTCTTTGCTCAGGAATCACTCCTGGCGGTGCTAGGGGACCATGTGGGATGCCGGGGATCGAACCCGGTCGACCCGGCATCCCACATGGTCCCCCAGCATGTTTGTCTGTCCAGATAGTTTGTCTGTCCTCGTGGAAGACAAATACCCTACCTGCTGTGCTATCGCTCTGGCCCCTACTATGAAAATTTTCATCTTTCTTCTGATCTATCTACCCTTCTCTTCCCCCACACAAAGTTAAACCTGGTACCTGGGATATAGCTCAGATTTCTGGAGTGCATGGCTTAGAATTTGTGAAGCTGGAATTGGATCTTTGGCCAAACAATGACCACCTCCTCACCTCCTATCCACGCCCCCCAAAAAAAACCCCCAAACTGTTGTGTGTCTCTTGGCATCAACAAACCATAGACTTAGGAGTCAGAGAGATAGTATAGGGTTAAGACACTTGCCTTTCATGTGGCCAATTCCAGTTCAGTTCTCAACATAGTGTGGTTTCCTAAGTACCGCAGGCAGTGACCTGAGCAGTAAGCAGTAAGCAGTAACTGGTGCCCTGAGTACCACTGGGGTGTGGCCCAAATCCTCCATTTCTCTGCAAAAAGTGACCTTATGGGATATTCAGAAATAGGGGAAAGTGATTTTAGTTCATGCAGAAATACTTTCTAGACCTTAGTTTGCAAGATTTTATAACAATATGGATTAGTATTCATTCATTATTAAATTTTAAAAAAGGCAAGGTAGAATGACTTGTAAAATAATTTTAATTTCATTTATGTCTAAAAGAAATCATTGGCATAAGTACACTAAGAAAGTATATATTGGTTTGGCGCCACATCCAATTGTCCTCAGGCGTTACTCCTAGCTCTGTGCTTAGGGATCACTCTTGGTGGTTCTGAAAACCATGGAGCACTGGGGAATGAACCCAAGTTGGCTTCATGAAAGGCAAGTGACTTACCCACTGTACTACACTCTGGCCCTAGAAAGGTCAATATATTTAATAATAGCTCACTCTTGGCAGGTAGGTTATAGATGAATTTAAATTCATAGCTATGTTCATTTGTTTCCCTTAGTTTTATAACGCAATTGTTATAATTATTATAAAAGTTAATTGGAATGATAGGGAATCTATATTTTCAGCAGAATTTGGGTATTTAGTGTTAATTTCTTTGGTACAACCATTTTTATTTACCTTTATGTTTCATTTTTAGCCAACAAGTCCCAAATTTGGAAAAGCTGACTCATATGAAAAACTGGAAAAACTAGGAGAAGGTTCTTATGCTACAGTATACAAAGGGAAAAGCAAGTAAGTTCATTACTCTCTGAATATTTTACAAATAAAATGTACCTGCTATTTATTTTTAAAAACGTTTTTAATTGAGATTTTGTGTTGTATAATACCATTAATAATGATTTCTCATGCACATAATTTTATCACCATTTCCTATTTTTTAAATACTTTTTAGCAGAATATAATAATATATAAGTAATTCTTGTCAATATATAATAGCTTGCACTACCTTAGGTTTTCTGTTGCTTTTAACAAGTGTAGAATGGGGGTAGAATTGTTTTCCCCTGCTAACAGGTGGATTTCTCTTCTGCCCCCCCTCCCTGGTATGCTTTCTCTTTCTTCATTGGAGTTAGGCTCCTCACATGAGACTGCTTTCAGAACGTTAGCTCATAACTATTAGCTATTATTGGCATCTTTTCAAATTGAGCTGCTTATCGTCTTTCAGAAGTTAAAAGAGAAAAACAGGGGCTGGAGCGATAGCACAGCGGGTAGGGGCGTTGCCTTGCAAGCAGTTGACCCGGGTTCGATCCCCAGCATCCCATATGGTCCCCTGAGTACTGCCAGGAGTGACTCCTGAGTGCAGAGCCAGGAGTAACCCCTGAGCATCGCCGGGTGTGGCCCAAAAAAAAAAGAGAGAGAGAGAGAGAGAGAGAGAGAGAGAGAGAGAGAGAGAGAGAGAAGATAGAAAACTCTTCTTCCTACCTGTATGCCTTGGTTTATATTTCTATATTGAGAAGCAAATTATATATACCCCCCATCATCAGTCATTAAAAGATAGAAGGAAAAGGACAGATATAGAATGACTGCATTCATTAATGGGATATAACTATATACCAGTGTTCTAATTGTGGGAAATGGTAATGCCAGACTAGAACTCAGCATTGAATATACACAAAGGGATTTTCATGATAAACCCTAAATGTCTGTAGTGCACTATGTGTGTGTGAGAGAGAGGGAGAGAGAGAGAGAGAGAGAGAAGAAAAGTAAAAGTACTTGCTAGAGAGGGAGGCTGGAGGAGGGGCAAGGGCATTTGGGGACATTGGTGGGGAATAGGTCCACTGGTGGAGAGATGGGTGCTGGAATGACGAATAGGGGGAAACCCATTCATGAACATTTTTGTAATTGCTTGTCTCATGGTGGTACAATAAAAATAAAAGATACAGAAGAGAGAAGGTCGAGTTTTAGTACAGTAGATATGGCCTTTGCCTTGCACATGGCCAATGCAGGTTTGAGTTCTGGCACTCTGTATGGCCCTCTAGCCTGCCAGATGTGATCCCTGTACAAAAAGTCAAGAGTAACACCCGAGTATCACTGGTTATGCCCATCATCCACCCCCAAAAGATGTTGAAGGCAAGATTGTGGTTTTCATTCAGTGTATGTTAGCTTGGAAAATTGGACTGTGTGCTGATTTAGTTAGTCATTTACTTTTCTGATAAATATTCATCTTTGTTCATGGTTTTTTAAATTTAGAAGGATTTGTTATTCCCGATGCAGAAAATTAGGGTAAAAAGGAAATGTTGAGATGCTGTAAAAAAAAACAGTACTATTATATTTTTTGAGATCTTAGATATTTTATAAAAACTGGTTTCTGAAAAATATGAATGAAAACTGAATATAATGTATAATATAAACAACCCAAAATTGAGAGGGCTGTTTATTAGTTATTATTGCTTGTGTATTACGGAATATCATAGAAATGGTCTAAATGGTTTTTACTAATTTTAATAGTGTTTTATCCCAGGTTTCAGCCACGGTATCCCAAGCTTTTGTATTCTTTCCCAAAGAAAAATTCTACTCTGCAATTTAAAAAATACTTGTACACTTTATGTTAATAGTGGAAAATATTAATTGTGAATAGTGTTAATAGTGGATAAAGCAATTATTTTACATAAAATTTGATAGCTTCATTGTCTCTTTTACTCTTCACCACTCTCTGTAAGATTGGTTATATTATTTTGTAGTTTATGCTATATCAGAGGTCAAAGCGAGATCTTATGCATGCAAACAAAGCGGACAGTTTACCATTGAGTACATTCCCCAGCTCTCAATAGACCCTATTATTATCATTTCTCTTGAACGAGGAGTCTTGGGACCGAGACAGTTTTAGCCTTGTTAGAATCTGTACAAATAGTGGTAATCTGTAATCTTTTACTTCTTGTTTCTTCTGTCTGTGTTGTAGCCATTCTTTTCCTGAGATTATCACATTATTATACCATTCTCACAGTATAAGGCCTTTCTGGAAGAGACTTGGTCCTTGTTGAATATTCCAGATGGTTTTCACATATGCTCTGACTTGTTTTAATTGTGAATCAAACAGAAGCAAACATGCTGTTTTATTATAATGAAACAATCCAATCACTTTGAAGTCCTCTCTCTCCAAAGAAGAGGTCTACTGATTTCCAGATGTAAGTTAATAATTCTATGAAATGTGTTACTTGAAGATTTATGTTAAAATCTTTCAGGTAGTTGAAAAGTTCCTCATTTATCATGTCCGAATAAAGACCTTAGTTTAAGTGCTTGCAGACTTTGAGAAGGATAGTTCTAGACAGTTAATACTTTTCACTATAGCAGGTCTAAATGCATCTTGTCAGCAATTTCTCAAGCAGTCTCCAACCTACTAATGTATTTAATTTCCTCCAGCTGGAGATGTAAACCGTTGTCCACTCACCTGCTTAAGAAGATGACAGGTTGCCTGTGCTTGCTTGTTTTAAGGCACAAGGTCAGGCCAAACAAGTTATGTGCCATCTTGAGAGACTTCAGAGTTGTTTGGAAATGTCTCCTGAAGCATTGCATCATTAAACCACCCAGTTAAATGTCGGAAGTTCTGTTCCAGCATTTCCCAATCTCTCATAAAGGTCTGCATTTTTGAGCCCATCTTTAAACATTATTTTTAGTATCTCCCCAAGAACTGCTATTATGCTGCAATAAAGCTGTTGGTATTTGTACTGATTCCATGGAGTTTTGGTTTGTGAATATTTTACATGAATGTGCTGATTTACAATTTGGATTTCGTTTTCAACTTTTCCGATAGTTTGCTTGTGCTGCCAAAGCCAAGTACCAAAGGATGGGTGATTTCAGAAGTAATTTATGTCTTAACAGTTCTAGAGAGTAGATCCAAGATTAAGGTATTGGTCTAGTTGGTTTTTATGATAGTAGGTTTTGTTAGGTGAATCTTGTTCTTTCTCCCTCTCTGCAGTGCTGACAATCTTGGAACTCTTGGATTGTAGATATAAGGCTCTTCATATTCCTGAATCAACCAGATGCCATTGGGCTACATTGGCACGTGATAGGGTCCAATGGAAATGTTACTGGCGCCCGCTCGAGCAAATCGATTAATAACGGGATTCAAGTGATCAAGTGATCAAGATATTGGATTATAGATATATAGATTATAGATAAACCAGTCTGATGTCTCATACCTGCTTGGTGATTCTAGGCCCAAACTTTTTCTCCTCCTCCTCCTCCTCCTTCTTTGCTGGGGATCACTCCCGGTGGTGCTCAGGGACTGTACATGCGTGAGGGATAGAACTCAGGTCAAGTGCAGGAAAGGAAAGCACCTTTCCTACTCACCATTTTGGCTCCTATTCTAGTTTAAGTAAGCAGGTTATAATAGTATTAAAATTTACGGTATTGATTTATAAGTTTACTTCACCCTACCACCACAAAAGTGTCACTGTCCCTCTGTCATCTCCTCTTCATTTCTCCCCAACTGTTTGTTCATAATTTTTTGTATTCCAACGTCAAGGTTTTGTCATCATTTGGTACTATCTGTTCTCTTGTTTCTCAGATCATTTTGTTTTGTCCTTCTCCTTCTCTTTTATTTTGCTAAACATGACACCCTCTAGTTCCATCTGTGTTGTAGCAAACAGGTGGTTATATTCTTTCTTATAACTACATAGTATTTCATTTTGTGTGTATACTACAACTTCTTTATCCACTCATCTATTGTTGGACAGTTGTGTTTCCATATTCTGTATATTGTATTTATTAAGCACCATTATGAACATGGTGTATCATAACATTAATTTCAAAGTTAATTAATTTGGCATTTAATTTGTGGCAGTTTTTAATTTACTATACAAATTGTAGATATAATAACTTATTTTATGGTTCTTCTTGAAACAATATAAACAAAAAATATCTCTCTCCTGACCCCGACCCATTAAAAGGTTTTTGTCATAGCTGAATTTGGGGAAAGTTGCTGTTACAAATTTACTAATTTAAGAAGAACAGAAAGCCTACTTATTATTTTGAATTCTTTAGTTTCTTATTGCTAAGGCTAGAAAGGAACTCATCTAAATTCCTATATGATATAGCCCCTTTGTAAATGAATTTGGTTCTAAATATTATGGCTTTTAACTGCAACCATATCAACCTGCAAGGCTCACAATTAAGCCTTCTGTATTTTCTCTATTTAATTAAGAGGAACAGTTTAAAATTTCCCACATTTTTATATTTGAGAGAAATTTTAAAAAGCAGTAGTATTTTTCAGTGTGTGCGTATGTGTGTTTGTGTGTATGTTGTGGAATGAGGCAGTTGGTTCTACTCTGCTTTAAATTCCAGTAGCATTTACACTGCATTAAACATACAAATACTCTATATTGTCTGAAGTTTTTACAGTTTCAATATATATATGCTATTTTAAGATTTTCTTATTTAGGTGTTTGGTCCATACCCACAGTGATTATGGTGCTCAGGGTTCATGTGTTGCCTGCAATTGAACTCATATCTCCTGCATGCAAACATGTACTACAGCCTATTGAGCTGTTTCCTAGCCCTAAAAATGTCTTTTCTTCAGCACATTGATACCAGTTTTTGTGGAGCTGTTGGAGAGTGGAGGGTGTGGCAGCTACCCAGCAGTGCTCAATTTCTCTGTCCTGCTGAAAATACTTGGCCGTCAGGGCCAGTGGTTCAATGATACAACCCAAGAATGTACTACTCAGGGTCATTGGTACCCAAAACTACCAGAACCACTATGGCAGTACTTTCAGGACCTCCTGGTCTATGCTGAACAATGGAAGGAGACCACATGTTTTGGAATTGAATTTGCTTGGGTGCATGCAAAGCATGCTTCACTTGACCTTGAAATTATCTTTTGACTTTTCAGTTTCCCTGGGATATATGTACATTGTTAACACCGTTTGAATTGCTTTAGCTAATAATGAGTGTTTGTTATTTTTATGCTGTTGGCAAAGAAGGAGTAACAGATGTAGATTTGCCCTCAGGAAATGTGACAATCTTGAATGGTAATGGGTCACACATAAATAACTATATAAGTGAGAATATAAAGCATATTTTTACAAAGACTAATATTTAGTAAGAAAGTCTTAAGTAAAATGTTGTAGGATTTCAAAATGAAGGAAGATGAAAGCTACTAAAATATTATATTATTTTCATTGAGTTATAATAGACATCTTGCATGTTAGTTTTAGATTTACAATAGAGTGATTGGATATTTGTTTATATTCCAAAAATGATACAGGAAGCCTGGCTGACATCTGTTGTCTTGTGTAGTTGCATATTTTATCCTTATGATGCGAGCTTTTGAGGTCTACTCTCAGGTTCTTTAAGACAGTGTTACTGTGAAAGGACTTAAAATTAGTTTTCTTTTGAAATGACTGAGTTCAGAGCCAGAGCTTTGTGTGCTTTTAAGTCAGGACTCCCTCACCATGGTGTGTACTCTAGGAATTCTCAGACGATTCCCTTTTTGGAATTCAGCCTCCCCAAGTTAGAATAATTATATATTTACTCTTTCATTATTAGACCTTCCCACTGAATTTATAAAACCTTGAGTGCTCAAAAGTAAAAGTAATGAGTTATTGTTCATATTTTTATCAGCATGAAATATTATAATCGAATGTCACAGCGGAAAATGGCTTTTTAGTTTTGTTTTTTGAGCACCACCTGGTGATGCACAGGGGTTACTTCTGGTTCTGCATTCAGGAATTATGATTGGTGGTGCTCGGGACCATATGGGATTCTGGGGATCAAACATAGGTTGACCCCTTGGAAAACAAATACCCTACCCTCTGTGCTATTGCTCTGGCCTTGAAATGACTTTAGTCACTTTAGTAATGTGAGCATGTCAGTGGATTGCATAGGAACATTCAGGGAATGTACAGCTCTTGAAGGCAAGAGCTAAGAACACTGGTCACCTCCACTCCCACACTGGAGGTGTAGTGGAAGAAGCTCCTCTACACAGGGAATCTGCTGCTGAGGCAAGTCAAGTCCTCTAAGATGCCACAGAAACTCTAGCTGCTACTCCCCTATATCCCCAATCCACCCCCAACCGCCATCACCCTACCCTGAATAGTGAGAGATTATGAACCTTCCTCTCTCCTGGAATAGACACTTTCCTTTCCTTGCTGTTTTATTCAGGGAGATTGTGATGCTGTTGTCACTTTCTTTTGATGTTCTCATTCTTCAATGCCATTTAAGAATAAAGCTCTTGTTCTTGTTCCACCTTTCAAAGTAATGGACTTGCTCAGATGAAATCACTCCATGGTGAAGTTTGACTTCTGGTCATTTCCCCATGTTTATCTTTAGTTTCTGTTGAGATGAAGATGCCCAAGGCTACAAGCTTTATATTCTTTCAGTGTTTAGAAACCTGCTCACACAGGTATGTGGCAGCTGTAAATTGTTTTCTCAGAGGTCAGTAAGAATAGCGAAGGAATTTTCTCATTTTATGTAACATGAAATTTATATGATTGAAAGTGCCAATCTTCTTTTACCATTTCATTCTGTCAGTTTGTGCTGAATAATTGTACTTGAATTAAATTACCTCATAAATTGAGAGACTATGCCAAACCATGACTGAAATATACTAAATACATCTTTGAGAGAGCTTTTGAAGCCCCAGGAGAAACAGGGCTTGTTAATTAAAACAAGCAGCAGCAAGAAGAAAGGCAATAGTAGTCAACCACCTTTTCAGAATGTGTGAGAAAAAAAATGGCTCTTACAGCTTGCCCGAAAGGTCAACTCCATTGAGGCTCCATTGGAGGGTGGGTGGGAGGAAGAATTCTAAAAGTCAGAAATCCCAGATGGAAAATTCTGGATTGGATTCATAGTTCAGTAAAGTGTAACAGTTTTAAATATTGACACAGGGACAGTCATACTGTTGTCCAGTGTCCTGATATCTTACAAATAGGGAATGCTGTGTGTTAGAGAGATATTTGATTACATTTTATAAGCTCTACTAAAGATGTTCCCACATCCACTATATTTCTGTACAGTCCATTCTGATTTCTTTGAGACTTTAGGTCCATGAGCTGATTTGCACAGCTTATGTCAAGGATCATCACAATGTTAGTCACAGGGTATGAACATAGAATGTATGAGAATAGTCAGGTTAGTTTAGTAATTACATGTACAGGATAGAACATTATGCTATAAAAGTGTTGTATATTGAATTTTAAATGAAGTTAGAGCTTGCTCTTTGCAGTTTTCATATTTAGTGTTCCTTGTGTATAGGTGAAAGTTGAAACATTTGAAAAAGTTTAAAATTATTTTCCATACCTAGTTCAGGAAGGGTAATAACCACCCACTAACATCTGCTAATTGTGTTTTTAAAAAGCCTAAAGACTCTTAAATTGCAAATTCAACTCTGTCTTGCATTAGAGAAAAAAATCTAAAGCAAAAAGCAACAACAAAAAAAGGAATCTGTTTCATTGACATAGATGGTTTCACTTTTGCTTGATGCAGAACAGTGTCTAATGTTTTTGGATACAACTGACAATGAGGATTTTGTTCAACAGAAAATTTATTTAACTTATTAGATTTAACTGCAGAAATAACTTTCCCATTAAACAGTGTTTAAGTGTATTGGTCTGTTAGTTTTATCATCAAGGTTGATTAGGAAACCCTCAAAACAGTCAGTGATACTCACTTTCTTCAAAATCGTGCTCACAGATTTTCTATGCTAAATGATGAAATGGAACCATTCTTTTGATAGTGATAGAGAATAGTAGAGGGATTTTCTGAAAGGGCTAGTGTTGACATTTCCAACCATAATGTGAAGGTTTCTCGAGTCTCTTCTATTGTTCAGTTTATGAAGTTTGTGAGGAGCACTAGGGAAAGTATAAAATTGGTGGTAAGATTAATTTTGGTTTTAAACACCACATCCCAGATTTCCTTTTTCATTGTTGTTATTATTTTGTTGGAATTGGGATGTTTGGGAAGTAGCATCTTTCTAGTCCATGCCAGTATTAGTTTTGGTCTGCAAAACATGATGATACTTGGAGACATTTGGAGCACAGTGGTTGTGTTTCTGGCACCTAGATGGTGGAAGCTGAGGTGTCTGTGAAATATCTCCAGATGAAATAGACAATATTTTGCAATAAATTATTGTATTTGGCCTAATAAGTCTATTAGGCCAAATAGTCTATAGGACCCAGATTCTAATAAGTCTAGGGCCAAGCAAGGTTGAGCAAACTTGGTCTAAACAAGGATGCTTGGAGGTAATGCCTAGTTCAAAAGAACTTACTGCATTATCTGTGCAATAAAAGGCAAAAGCTAAGCCTTTATTGTGTTCTAGGTATCAGACCAGATAGGAATATGCTTTGCTATATAAAAGCGAACTCATTTTTATGGAATATCATTTCTAGTGGGGGAGGCAGAAATCAATCAAGTTAGGAATCATAGTTATATTTTTAAATTGCATAAAGGAAGAGTGCAGTAAGAAACAAATTAGAAAATTTTGGGTTTTGTATGAGTAAGGCAAATGTGTGAGTAAGCAGCAACATTTTCTTATCTATTTGGGCAATTTGGGGGCCTACCCTGTGGTGCTCAGGGGCTATTCTTTGTGGTTCTTGGGGGGGCCATGTGCAGTTCCCGGGATCAAACATGGGACATCCATTTGTAAATCAAGTGCTTAATCTCCTGTAAATCCATTTTTAAATCATGCCTTATCAGCCCGAGACCAATGCCTGAATGAAGAGACTATGGAAGACTTGTTATGATAGATATACTTATACTTAGATCTAAAGGAGGAGCGAGTTTAAAATGTAAAGTAGGAATATGAGTATTTCCGGCCAGATTGAGATGAGAGAGAGAGAGAGAGAGAGAGAGAGAGAGAGAGAGAGAGAGAGAGAGAGAGTGAGCAAGCTTGGTGAGTCTGACTCAGAGATACCTGTAACTGTGATCATAGGGTGTGTCAGGGGAGATTTACATGAATTGAATTTTGACAATTTGGCAAATCCATGACGATCATTTGGGAATATTTTGCTTTTATGTGCTGCTACAAAATAAACTACTCCAACACTTAGAGAGTTACAACAATAATTGTCATCTTTTTTTTTTTTTTGCTAATGAACTGGGGAAAATGCCAGGCAGGAAAAGTTTGTTTAGTTCTATGTGCTATCATTTTATACGGCATCACTGGGGTGTGAGGTGTCTGTTGCCAAAGTCATTTGTTCACATGACTGCCAATTTGGTGCTGGCTCTTTACATGATGCAGGCCTTTAATTAATTAATTTATTTTTTGGCTATGCCCAGGAGTGCTCAGGAATTAGACCTATATCTGTGCTCAAGGATCTTTTCTGGCAGGGTCAGGAATGGTATGGGATGCCAGGGATTGAACCCAGATTGGTGACATACAAAGAAAGTGCCCTACATTAAAAAATCTCTCTGGTCTCATGATTCAGTTATTTTAATAGTCTAGTGGCTGTTATTAAAGTGAAATCCCAAGGTACAGGAATTGGGATATCTAGCTTTAGATCTAACTTATAGAGAGTTTGACAATGTTTTCTCTGTCTTTACATAGAGATAAAGTAGTATATCAACTTCAGATTATCAGAGAATGGAAGCCACAGATAAGATTGTACTAAAATCTGGAGATACTCATTTAGAGAGACAGACAGGGCTGAGTTTCCATATTTGTAGCCCAAACTGTCAGTCATAAATTAGGAAAGACACCTCTTGGTAATTTTGGTGAGTTACTGGTGACTGAGTGTAGAAGGGAATAAGATAATTACTATAACAACTATAGGACCCAGATTCTAAGTAAAGCACCCTGAAACTAAACATGGTTGTTATAGTGAAGAAATATGGAGAACAAGAGTAATTGTTTTGAAATATACCCCAAGCATTCTTTATCACAGAACTCTACTCTTCAGCGGGAAGCTTTTTACTAGAGGTGATCCTAGCTGGTGGAAAGATGTTTGTCCTATGTAGGCTCTCTTCATCTTTTCTTTCTCACTTAAATGGGTGAAGCCATAGACAATATGGTCAGGGCCTCAAAAAAAAAAAATAGATGGCAAACCCTGCAGTCAGGGAATTAAGTAGGGAGTTATAAAGAAAATGGCTAATACTTGGAATGATCACTTGTGATATAAATCAGTCTTCACAGGCAGACTTAGGTATGACACTGATGTTGGAATTTAAAATATTATGTTAGGTTGTAATTGCCTGTGAAGATCACATCCCCAAAATGTAATCTCAGTATAACAGAACTGTATTATAACTGAGAGAGATGCAAGATACAGATTCTTAATAGTATAGTTCTAATGGAAGCTGAAAGTCAAAAAAGAGACAAAGAATAAACTAGGTATTTCAAAGCCTTTGTTACTTTTAGCTGCAGCATCAGTAAATACAGTTCATTTTATATTCAGAAAAGTAAAAGTATTACATGTTTGACACTCAACAAAAATGATAAGATTCATTATAAAATACTAAAGAACAAAAATACATAGACAATATGGTCAGCGCTTACAAAAATATATATTGGAAACTCTGAAGTCAGGGAGTTCAGTAGGGCATTGGAAAGAAAATGGCTAATACATGAAATCATTTCTGTTTAGTTAAGAAATCATCATAGGCAGACTTAGATCTGACATGGATGTTGGAATTTGAAATATTATATTAGGGCTATAGTGGAAAAAGTAGACAACATGCAAGAAAAGGTGGATAATGTCAACAGAGAAATGGGAACTCTAAGGAAAAAATGCTGAAAATAAGCATGCACTCTAATAGAAGGGCAAAATGTCTTTTCTTTTGCCTATTAGAGGATTCATGCCAGCAAAAAGAATGGACAAATGTTAAATAAAACTCCTCAAATTTAAATGAAAAGAAGAAAAAAAACAAATCAGAAAAGTCTGAGAATATTTGAACAATACAAAACAGTATAACATGAATTATCAGAATGCCAGAAGAAAGAATGGAGACATGTTTGAAGTAATAATGAAGAGAACTTTTCAAAATTCATAGCAAACACCTATGAAACTAAATATGCTATAATTTTCTACATCTCTATTTCATTATCTCTATCTCTGCAAGGGTATATGAAAACAACCCCCCCCAAACAAATGGACACAACCTACACTTAGGCATATCATATTTACACTGCAAAAAACAAAAAAATCCATGCTAGAGGGGAAATAATACCTACTGAGAGAGGGACATGGTTAAGAATTATGTCAGACTTTTCATAAGAAACTAACAGGGGCGAGAATGGAGTAAAATACTTAATATACTTAAAGTAACTTAATCAGTGTAAAAGTTCTATATTCAATAAAACTAACTTTCAAAAGTGAGGAAAAGCAAAATTTATTTCCAGATAACAAACAAGTGAGAAAATTCACCATCTTTTGTTCTTACTCTTAAAATGTTCTTTCTGCAGGCCTGGGGCCCAGAGACATAGTACTTTAGGAATAAGGCACTTGCCTTACATGCGGCTGACCCCAGGTTGCTCCATGTCACAACACATGGCCCCTGGACCAATTGTGCAGTGGATTCTTTAGGGCCAGCAGCTAATAGACTGGTGACTTTTACAAAATAGCCAGCAACTGTTCAGTGTAAAATTGAAATGATTTATCAAAATATCTTACTAATAAAGTAATTAACAGACTAAGAATAATTCATAATATTGGGAATATAAATTTGGAACAAAAATTAATTCAGAAACTTATGAAATCAGTTGTAATTAGAACTAAAAATAATAAGTTGTACTGTCAATTAGTTTTAGACAAATGGTTATAGTCTATTGAGCACTGATACATATCTGAAGAATCAAATCATTGGCAGAAATTTTAATAATAGAGATGCTATATATACCTGAAAAATATAGGACCACAAATTGCATTAAGTAATCAAGGGCAACATTAAATGTAGAAATGGTTGACTTGAGGCACTTTTGATTCTGGTAGACTAGTATTTAAACAAGTACTCCATCTTAGTAGGATATGATAAAAACTGAAAGATTTGGGAAAATGAGTGGGTCTTGATCAGATAGTTTCTCTAACTATACTTAGACTGCCCAGGAAGTTGATTTGGCCTCTTGTTTATTTCTTCATCAAAATGGAGTGGAGAGCAATATCTGCTCCGTCAGTAGAACCTGAAAATGGAAAAGATTGTTGGAGGACAGGTTTAGCTATTCTGGGAGTTTTGTTGTTTTGCCCACTCTCCGCTTAATCTACTTAAGTCAAGGTTCATTCTAATAAGATTTCTCTTCTATGTAAAAACTGCTAGAGGGTGTGGCAGTTACAGAAGTCACCTTGATCGAATAACTTCTGACTTATACATCTACTAAGACTTCTATGTTTTCTAGATTGGGCACAGCTCCTCTTTTATACCCACTGCACCCAGCGTGGGACAGTTAGAATTTCACCAGGAGACTACCACCCTGGCTACGTTGAGACTATAGGAAGGCTATAGGAAGGATCATACTAGTTTGCTCTAAGAAGGCAAGAGTGACCCTTTCAGTACATGAGAACAAGATACTCAGAATCACCCTGGTGCAGATAATAATAAGAAGGACCTTGTGGGTACCATCTAGATTACATGAAGCTCATGAAGTTAAGATGTATTACTTTATATCAGCCCTCTCTCTCTCCAGTGTTTTACATAAGAGATAATCTCCTTAGTCCTTGGCATAATCTTTGTTTATACCTGCAATAAGGTGTGGCACTACACTCTTTTAGGGTTCTTTGTTGACATGACAACCTCCCGATTGGATTACTTTGGTGTATATAAGGGGCTGACTTGAAGCCCCTTCACCTTTGCCTTTTGGTTCCTCAGCCTTCAGCTTTTGGCTCCTGCGGCTTTTGGCTTTTGGCCTTTTGCTCCTTCTGGGTAGGACTCAGCTCGGGTGAGATCCTCTCTCTCTTTGGTGGGAGACTTAGGCTCTTTTGTATGGTCTAAGTTCGGACCAGAGCTAAAGTTTGTTCATTATATTGGATTGCTGTGGAAGAGCTTTTGTACTATTAAAAGCCATTTTTTGGAACTGCACCGGATTCGTGAGTTTTCATCTGTTCTCCTGCCGTCCCTCGGAGGTAGAAGACAACCTCTGTCCTGACACTGTCGGGGACCCCGCGGCGTTCCCCGACAAAAAGATAATACAAACTCTGGGGTAATTTTCTAGGTTTAAATATCCAAGGTTTAAAATATCCAAGGTTAAAAAAAATCTCAAGACAGAAAGGAAGTTACTTTAAAGCTCTCACGTGCAAGTCATTTTTCCATTTTAATAGTTGATCCCAAGTAAATATATGCTTCCTTTTAGTGGTCACAAAATAAATGTTTATTTTCCTCATAAATTATTAAAAATATTAAACTTTATTTCTGTCTCTAGTTGAAAATCGCCTCATTGGAATTGCTAGGTTTTTAACTGTCTCAACTGATTTAAATCTAAATCAATGATCCTGGCGGTCCACCAGCATCGTCTGGAGACGAGGGAAGTATGTTTGTTGGAGTTTTATTGACATCATGATTTACAAAGTTGTTCATGATAGAGTTGTTTTAGGCATATGATGTTCAAGCATGAATCCTACCACCAGTTTCCCCTTCCTGAGAGAATTTTGAATACAAGGAATGTCAATTCATAGTTGAAAATCCTATTGTAAGTCACAGGAGAATAAGATTCTCATCATTCTAGGTTGTCCCAAGTGGGTAAGAGCAATCTGAAGCAGCTTAGCAGGTAGCAGCTGTTGACTGGAAACAAAAAAAAAAGCAATAAGGATTCAGAGATGGAACCAAAGGTCTCTGCTGTGTGACTGACCAAACCTCTTAGGAGAAAGAAGAGGAAGATGAAGAGATGGTGGATCCAAATTAAGTGTTGCAAATGAGGTCTACTGGGGGTACCAAAGGGAGCTGAATTTCTAATGAGAAGGCAATGGAGTAGATTAAGTAGAGTGACACCTTAAAAAATAATCATGTTTGTGTGGAAGTTTTTATATTACGCTCTGGAGATTTGAAGGTATCTGGGGCTGAGCCCAAAGCTCTGGAGATTTGAAGGTATCTGAGGCTGAGCCCAAAGTAAAACATGAGAATTATTAAATTAGAATTTATGCCATCTGAGTGAAGTAGGAAAGATGGAATAATAGGAGCACAATAATTGGAGTTGTATGAAGGAACGACCAGAAGATGAGAGGGATTTTTACAGAGATAGCGAGAAACCAGCGAAGCACCAAGAAATGAAGAGATTCAGAAGAGTGATGATTATTTAAAAACAATCATACTTTATTTAAATACCATGATTTACAAGGTTGTTGATTATGCAATGGTTTCAGGCATGAATGTTCCAATACTAACCCTCCCACCAGTGTGACTTTTCCTCTGACCAACGTCTCAGTTTCCCACCCTCCAACCAAGTCTGCCTTAGTAAAATAATTTACCATATATTGCTTGTTACAACAAAATAGCAACTGGAATTATAAAAAAAAAGTTCAGAAGGAGGAAATTTGTGATAGTTGCTGTATCTCATAATGATGTTACTTTAGTAACATCATTGTGATTTACTGAGGATTTACTGAGCTGTTGGTATTCGTTAGCCTTCTGGGTTATTGAATTAACTCACTGAGTTTAGTTGACTTCCATACAATGTTCTCATTTAATTTGCTGGGCTGTCTGTACTGTGAAATTTGTTTTTTTTGTTTTTTTTTTTTTTTTTGCTTTTTTTGGGTCACACCCGGCAATGCTCAGGGGTTTCTCCTGGCTCTGCACTCAGGAATTACTCCTGGCAGTGCTCGGGGAACCATATGGGATGCTGGGGATCGAACCCATGCCGGCATAGGCCGACCGAGTGCAAGGCAAGCGCCCTACCCGCTGGGCTATAGCCCCGGCCCAGTACTGTGAAATTTGGAAGTGCTGCACATCCATACATTTCAGGAGCTGTAGGGCTAAAACTGCACAGTGGTTTGGGGTCTTTTGAGATCACTTGTGGAGCTGTGGAGCTGGGCTGTTTATATGCCGCAGAATGTCAGGTGTGGTTGTACCTGTTGGGCCTTTCGGGAGGGTGGGGTGTGTGGATGATTATTTAAAGTATTTAATAAGTTCAACTTAGATAAGTCCTGAAAATAATCCAATGTGTGTGTAAGTAAGAAAGACTTTATTATTTATTGTTAAATTTTTTTTTATTATGCCATCATGAGATATACAGTTACAAAGATGTTCATGTTTGGGTTTCAATCATACAGTGTTCCAGCACCCAGCCCTCTATCAGTGCCCATTTCCCACCACCAATGTCCCATGATTCCCTCCCTCCACTCTCCCCTAGCCTGCCTCTGTGGTAGGCACTTTGCCTCCTCTCTCTCTCTCTCTCTCTCTCTCTCTCTCTCTCTCTCTCTCTCTCTCTCACACACACACACACACACACATTGTGGCTTGAAATACATACATTTAGAGGTTATCATGAATATCTCTTTGCCTACATTCAATGCTCACCTCTACGCTGGTATTATTTTCAACAATTACTAGTACACTGTTCCTTTCTCTGTCTTACCTAGCTTCTAACTCCCACATACTTGCAGTATATCTACCCACTGACAAGACCTCCTGATCCATGTTTTGCCTGGTTTGGATATTGGTATCGTACTATTTTTTATATACCGCATATAAATAAGAAAGCTTTTCTTGAGTTGCATAGGGAGTGGTGGAGAGATGTCATCGCTTTGTATTGAAGAGAGAGAGAAGAAAAAATGGAGACTGGAATATAAATTGCTTTGGGGAGTGAAATAGGGAAAGAGAAGATGACAGACACTTTTTGTTGTTTCAGTTTAAATTGAACAGAAGAGAACTGAATGCATATAGATACATAATTTAAAAAAGAGCAGAAAAGGGAGAGGAAATAGTTAAAGTATGTTCATCTTGAGGTCTGTTCTTTTTTTGGTAGGGGAGGAGGGTAAAAGACGCAGAGTGGGGGCCCGGCGATAGCCGGCGGGGAGGGCGTTTGCCTTGCATGCGGCCGACCCATGCCGGCCCTGGTTCAGATCCCCGGCATCCCATATGGTCCCCTGAGCACCGCCAGGAGTAATTCCTGAGTGCAGAGCCAGGATAAACCCCTGAGCATTGCTGGGTGAGACCCAAAAAGCAAAAAAAAAAAAAAAGAAAGAAAGAAAGAAAGACGCTGAGTGGGGTCACATTGGTGCTGTTCTGGCTCAGCTCAGGGATCAGCCTTATAGTGCTCAAGGACTCAGTCAAGGTCAGCTGCGGTCAAGGCAAGTGCCTTAACCCCTGTACCTCTTTGATCCCATGAAGTATATTATTGTTGAAGACATTTAGGAAGTCTTTTTTTTTTTTTTTTTTTTGGTCACTTGAATTTCATTCCATATGTCCCACGTAATTGTTATCTGGCTTGTTATGATAATACATTGATCTGTTTTTTGTTAACTTTATTTCACTTAGGACTTAGGCCGTACAATACTGTAATTCTTAAATATCTTTTATATTTTTATTTATTTTAATTTGTTTTGAAATTCAGGTACACAGTTTAACTCTGTAGCCTGTTAATTTCTCTTGTTCCTCTTGACACTCATTGTATTTAGTATCATTGTCTAATTCGTGACTGTTCTTTTTTGTTCCTCCTTTGTCTTTATAATTGGGGATTATGTATAAAGCTGGTGTTTACTTCCCATTGAGTTAAACTTCATTTTATTATTTATAAAAAATAATGCAAATAATGGTTGATTCTAGTAGCTCTGAAGATCACAGATGAATTAATGTATTTGGAGTTTAGAACATTGTCTTAACATAGCACAAATTGACTTATATTTTCTGCGTTATGATAATTTTAGCAAAAGTTTAAATAAATGATAAAGTAGTGAGTAATATTATTTCTGCCACTTACAAATATAGAAGTCAGTGTCTTTGGTGATTGTGATCTTATAACTAGGTGGTGGCATGGTTGCGCCCATCATTCCAAGTCCAAAGCCTACTTCTTTTTTCCTTGCATATTACTTTTGGTGTAGAGCCACACTGAGTGGTGTTCAGGATTCATTCCTGGCTCTGCTCTCAGGGATCAATCTTGGCCAGGCTTAGGGGACCGTATAAGGTGTCAGGGATTGAGCCTGGGTCAGCTGCGTGCAGGGCCAATGCCTTACATAGTGTACTATTGCTTCAGCCCCTCTTTAATTTTTCACTCAAATATCATAGCTTATGGCAGTGATGATATTGCTGTTTTGTACTTGAAATATTGCTACACCTGCACACCACCCAAGAATCAAGATGGCTCCACCAGTGTCTCTCAACCTTTCCCCTAGTATAGCCTGACTCTTCATGTTTATCTACATTGATTCATTGATTGATTTAGTTAATTATTTTTATGGAAGCACCATGCAGTAGACCATTACAAAGCTGTTAATGATTGAGTTTCAGTCATACTGTGTTCCAACACCCATCCTTCCCCCAGTGCACATTTCCCAACACCAGTATGCCCTGTTTTCCCTCCCACCCACCCCTTACAATTTACATCTACAGCAGGCAACTTTCTTTTGTCTCTCTGTTTCTCCCCTTTTAATTTTTGAAAAAAAAAGTATACTTTATAGAAATCTATGCTTACTTTGCTCTATGGTTAATAATTGACATTTGGGTACATACCCATTTTCTTCCACAGTGGTCTTCTCCTTTGATGCCAGCACTATAATTTCTCTCCAGTCATTTTTCATTTATATCCTTTACTGTTATAGGCAATTTCAGGGTGACATCTTAGCTATTTCTACAAAGCAGTTTGTGGCTTTCTATATAGTAGTTCCTGGATGTGAAAGCATACTCCTGTCCCCTTTCCTTCTTTTGGATACATTTATTATCTGTCTGTCTGTCTGCCTGTCTGTCTAGCTGTCTAGCTAGCTGGCTAGCTTTTTGGGTCACACCTGGTGATGCTCAGGGGTTACTCCTGGCTCTGCACTCAGGACTTACTTTTGGCAATACTCAGGGGACCATATGGGATGCCGGGATCGAGCCCACGTCGGCTGTTTGCAAGACAAATGCCCTACCCACTGTGCTATTGCTCCGTCCCCATGGATATATTTATCTTGGACGAGGTTTTCCATTTCACTGCTCTCCTCATCAAGAACTTCAGCCCAAAATTTGGTGGCACCCATTTTTCTTACCTTTTTAATCTATGTATATTGCAAACATTAACTCTTAAGTTGTCAGCATTTTTACACCTTTATATGTCTTACAAATAATGGAGGGACAAATATTGTAGCGATAATTATGTTTTAAAATAGCAACTTTAGGAACCAGAGTGATAGTACAATGGGTAAGTCATTTGCCTCTCATGCGACCAACCTGGGTTCGATCACTGGCATCCCGTATGGTCCCACAAGCACAGCCAGGAGTAATTCCTGAGTTGCAGTGCCTCAAGTAACCCCTGAGTACTGCCAGTGTAGCCCAAAAGCAAAAACAAACAACAAAAAAAAAACAAAGAAAAAAAGAAATCTCTTTCAAAAATATTTTTTTTGAGTAAATCAGTATCTTAGCACCCTAGAGACCCATATATACATGAGACAAGACATATGGAGATGTTACTGGTGCCCGCTCGAGCAAATTGATGATGAACGGGAAGACAGTGATACAGTGATCTATCTATCTATCTGTCTGTCTGTCTGTCTGTCTGTCTGTCTGTCTGTCTGTCTGTCTGTCTGTCTGTCTGTCTGTCTGTCTATCTATCTATCTATCTATCAAGAAAGAGAGAGAGAGAGAGAGAGAGAGAGAGAGAGAGCGCCTGGCAAGCTACCCGTGTAGTATTTGATATGCCAAAAACCAGTATCAATTATAGACCTCATTCCCATGACCTGAAGGAATGGTCTGAGGCTCTTCATGTTCCTGGATTGAGCAGATGCCCTTGGGCTACACTAGCATGTGACAGGATGTATGGAGATGTTACTGGTTCTCGCTCAAGCAAATCAATGAATAATGGGAAGACAAGTGACAAGTGAAGACAAGTGAAATATACATATATATATATATATATATATATATATATATCTCAAAGAGGTTGTAGAAATGTCTTTAAAAGTGGGAGAGGGGAACCAGAGACATAGTATAGGGGTTAAGGTGCTTGCCTTTATTTGGCTGAGACTGATTTGGTTCTAAGCCCCACATTTGATATACTGCCCACCATTCAGATCTCTCTGAGCACAGAACCAGGAATACCTCCTGAGCACTACTGGGTATGACCCAAATCTCCTGACTTCCTGCCCTATGTGGAAACAGCAGGATAGAGGAGTTGACTGCTTGAACCATGGGCCTATGGTTTCACCCTTCCTTGATGTGTCAGTTTCTCTTGTCACTTTCTCATAAATTTTTTGAATTGAGGCTGTTCCAGTCTGAAATGAGTAAACTGTCTCTATTACTTTTTCAAATATCCTATATAGTTTATACTTTCCCCTAAGTCATTCAAAGTGAGTATGTCTTTGTAACATGACTGACACATGAGTAATTATATTTTCCCCATGTTAAATTCACAGCCTAGTCCATTTGACAAATGAAAAATGTTGGGTTTTAAATCCTGGTTAAAAAGAAGCAAAACGTGTGTGTGTGTGTGTGTGTGTGTGTGTGTGTGTGTGTGTGTGTATGCCTTTCAATTTGTGAGGAAAAAAGTAATCTTATGTGATATAGCCGAAGTTGTTAATATCATCGACAAAGGACATTAGTTTTATAGTGTCCAGTTTTAGGTAATAATTTTTATATAGCAATATTCCATTTTTAATTCAGAAGAAGAGTATACATAAATCTTAGAAAAGAAGGGGTAGTTGATAATTAAAAACCTTAATTGCCAATATATGACATAGGAAAATTTTGAGATATGTATTTAATTTACTCAGTTTATAGATATCTTGCTCATTTAGTTTTACGTCGCTATAGGTACTATCACATAGCATGTAGCCAACCCAAGTTCAGCCCATGGCACCCCAAGTAGTCCCCCAGCCCACCAGGAGTGACCCCTAAAGACAGACAGGGTGTTTGGGTTGCAAACGTTTTTGCATGTAACCAAAAAACCCCCTCGTTCACAAAAACCCATATAAAAGGAAAAAAATACTTCAATGCAGAAAGAGAACAAAAACAACCCACTGGCTGCTTTGGGGCGGCATCAGGAGCCCTGGAGGCTCATAGCTGAGAGAGCAATTCTGGCAGCAACGCCCACCCCAGACAGCATACTAGGTAAATTCAGTTTTATATTCAGAGCAAGGATTTATGTATAAGTGGTGTTATGGGGCGTTCTTCAGTTGGATGACTAACGATGTCATCCTATCTGCTTTGGTTGGAGAAGAGTAGTGGTAGTATATGTATTAATTCCTATTCCTCATTTTAATTATAAGCAACCAAATAGCTAATGGACTTCTAGTATGTATTGTTCAAGTCAGGACTTACTCCTTTAATACTTATTTTTATCTTAAGTGGAACTATCTGGAAACTTTTGTTCATGAATGAGAAGATTGACACACTTAAAGGAGAGAGATGTTTTCTCAATTGGACTGTTTATTTTCTTTTCATATGTATTGAAAAGAAACCTGTCTTTTTATTTCTGCCAGGTAAAACTGAGTTCACCTGTCTGGTCTCTCATCGGACCCTGATTCAGAACTCATTGGAGAGTTGACTTCATTTATTCATGCATGCAGTATTTATTGAAGCCAGACTCTGAAAGAGTCTTGTACAAAGAAAGCCTTAAGATACGGTTTCTGCTCAGAGTAGTTAAATTGTGTTCTCCCACTAAAAGGAAATTAGATTTCTTATTAGTTAAGACAAGATCTGGTGATAGAGGCTTAGCATTACTGAATAGTTTTCTGTTTAAAACTGTACTTTGTCGCACTATACCTAGTAAAACAGATTGTTTTCTAGGAAGGGTTGTTGATGTCCTATTTGGTAGTGGTAGACATACTCATTTTATTTACTCATTATTTTTAGAGTAAATCATTATGAGAAAGACAATTACACAGCTGTTTATGATGGAGTTTCAAGTTATATGGTGTCCAATACCCATCTTTCCACCACTGCACATTTTCCAATAGCAATATACATTTTTACATTTTTCTCTTGTCGTGAACAACTTGACTACTGACGAGAGGTTCTCGCTGGCAGAAATTTAATGATGACCTTGTAAGCCATCTACTTGTCTTGGCTGTACTGCTATCTCTCCGTACTTCTATCCTTAACATGTTTACCTAGTCCATTTCGGTAAAAGGTCTGCCAAATCGTTTGAGATACAATCACTTCTGCTCTCCCTGCCCTCCATAAGAATCGTGTTATGTGAGTTTAACAAGACTTCTCCTCCTGTTGATCTCCTTTCAGTAATTTTCAGTCTACCATTGATGCCCCAGTTTGCTTTATGGGTATAAATCTGTATTTGTCCCTGTATAGAGTTAAGTTCTACCTTAGCTCTGAATATGTGTGTTTGTGTGTGTACATGCATGTGTGCATGGTGTGTTCTTGTATTTGTGTGTGCATGCACAGACCCAGGTGTGCACGTGTTTGTGTGTATATATATATATATACATTTATATTATATATAAATAAGGATATATATATATATACATATATATCAACCAAATATATATATATCCATATATGTGGATATGTGTGTGTGTGTATACTTGTTTGGTGCTCCAGTGGTCACTTCTGGTGGTACTTAGGGGACCATATGCAGTGCTGGAAGTAAAACCTGGGCTTTCTGTATGCAAAACATGTGTTAACCTATTGTGATCTAATTTTTTGTTGTCACAAATGAAGTCTTCTTTTCCTCTTTCAGCAAATGTACATAATATTTATTTGTTAACGATTTATTATTGTCTTTACTTCTTTTCATGTGTTTATGAACTTACTATCATCTCAGTATCACTTGCATGCTTATGGTATAACTTATTCTTTAGCAACAGTCATGTTACTATTAGTTCTCTATAAAAAGATCTGGTAAAATGTTTAGGAATATTCCAGTTAGTCTCTTTAAGTAAAACAAGATGAGAATTTGGTAGAAGACTCTTGGGGAACAGAGATTTGAAGCCTTGACAGTTTCTTCAACTGCACATTTAGTTACTGTGTGTCCAGTTATTTTTTTAAAGTATAAACCATGTATTTACATTCATTGGATAAAATATATTATCTTAGCTTGGAGATTGCTTGTTTTATACCACTAGGCATGACAATTTGTTAGCCTAAGTGAAGCTTACCTCTTTGGTCCTGCCCCTGAATATCTCTCAGGCCCATTACCTGCTTTCCGGTTAGAGCTCAGGTCTTGACTAAGTTGCTTTCACCAATAAACCCAAATGCAGGTGTTAGAAACTTTATGAAAGAAAGTAATACTTGGGTAATGAAGAAAAAAAATGATAGAGGACTTGCTTAAACTGGAGACTTCCTGGGTTTTTATTTCAATTCATTCTGTAAAAGAATATAAAATATTAAACCAAAAAATATGACAAATTAAAGAAATTTTTTTTGGGGAGAGAAGAGGTGCATGTAGAACAAAAAGATTAGAATACAAATATTTAATTGAAAAATTTATGTCTGGGTAATGGGATTCTTGTTAATGTAATTTTTTTCTTTATTCTTACCCCACCCTCACCTTCTTCTTTATTGTTGTAATCACATGTCTCTCAGGCATTCACACAAGAGGTTGCTCACACACTTGGCTGCGGTACTCAACAAAAATGAACTCCTTTATTTCTACATGTTGGGCTTGCCTGAGGTTGTTATGGACAACTTTCTGGTCATGGTGCTTGCATGTCTTTGGGTAGCAGTACTCATTGGAAGTTGTATCCCTTTAGTCGTGGTGATCCTATGTACTTTGTTGCTACTGAGTATGGTTGTGATATTGGGGATTACTGGGGCATAGCTGAAGGACTGTCCTCAGGACATATGGTAGCACTGGGGATCTAACTTGCAGCCGTATACCTGCACAACGGTTGTTCCAAGTCACTGACTATCCTTCCAGGAACAGTCTTATAAGAATTCAAGTAGTGTCTTAAAAAACTTTGAGGATAGTTTGGTCTGTATTTGCCAACTATTTTGCAACTCACAGACATGGGGCAGAGCTGCTACTGGTTCTCCCTGTGCTCAGCCGCTATGCAGATGCCCGGGAGAGAAGGCGGGTTCTAGCCCTGGCCCTCCACCCCAGCAGAGCCTCGCAACAAGCCAGATGACCCCTCCACTCCATGAGGGCCTCCATTTTCCACATCCGGACTTCCCCCTCATCAGAACTCCACCCAGCAGACTAGCCTATCACAGCCCGGCTCATTGAGATCCACCCTGCAGCAGTCTTTTTTTTAAATCCGGCCAGGTATGCTGATCCAGAGACTCACAGACATGGGGCAGAGCTGCTACTGGCTCTCCCTGTGCCCAGCCACTCACGAGACGCCCGGGAGGGAAGGCGGGTTCTGGCCCTGGCCCGCCACCCCAGCAGAGCCTTGCAACAAGCCAGACGATGCCCCACTCCATGAGGGTCTCCATTTTCCACATCCGGACTTCCCCTCCGTCAGAACTCCACCCAGCAGACCAGCCTATTACAGTCTGGCTTGTGCTGCTGCTTGCGGCCAAACGGTTCATCAATAAATGCTGGATTTAGAGATGATTATGTTGCCCGTATGGCAGAGCCTGGCAAGCTACCCGTGTGTATTTGATATGCCAAATACCAGTAACAGTTATAGACCTCATTCCCATGACCTGATGGAATGGTTTGAGGCTCTTTATGTTCCTGGAACAAGCAGGTGCCCTTGGGCTCTACTTGCATGAGACAGGACATATGGAGATGTTACTGGTGCCCACTCAAGCAAATTGATGATGAATGGGAAGACAGTAATACAGTGATACAGTGATTTTTGCATCTACTACTTTCATAGTTAAGAGTAAAATTTTATTTCATTCTAAAACATTTTTTTAAGTTTGAAATAAGTTAGAAAACACAATGAATGACATTGCTTTGAGAATTAGCAATTTTCTTATGAGTGGAAAAATAGCTGCTATTATCAGAATGTGTCTGTTACTTGGTCTTTTTTATTGTATTTTTGTTTAATTTAATTTTTCTGTGGTGCTGGACAGAAAAGTTTAATATGTACAAAGCAAGTGCTTTACCACTGAGCTATCTTCCCTACCCAGAGGATCTCTATTAAAGGAAGGGAAAAGATAGATCAGATTGTGGACCCATACTTTTTTTCTTCATGCGATGCTTTAATTATTACAAATCTACAGAGAGCTTGTGAATTTGAATTCTGGGCATCTAGAGTTGTGCTGACTATCTACTCGTATGAGTGATTTAGAACTGTGCCTCAGCTTTTTTATAAAGCTGAGAGAGTAATAGTATCTGTCACATAGAGGGATTATAAGGACTTTACAATGCAAATGAGAGGTCATAATATTTATTTGCCTATTTTCCCTTTCAGAAAAAAAAGATGAGCTTGAAGCCCTGGAAATCTATCTTCTTTACACTCAATCAAAACCAAAGACAAAACCAAAAAAAGCAGAAGGTGCCTCACAATAGCACCTGAGGCTACTAATGTAACCCCCTCCTCGCTAAATTTTCCAGTGACCCCCCCCACTCCCCCGTGTATATCATCTACTTTGGATACACTGGTATAGAAATAAAGTCATTGGGACTGGAAAGGTAATACTGGGTCAAGACCTTGCATGTAGCTGACTCCCATTTAATCCCCAGCACCACAAAACAAAATAGCAAGAAAAAACCCACTTAGGGTCTTCCAGCACTAAAGCTCTGAGCACTAAATATGTAGCCTTAAAGCAAAATAAGCAAAAGGTCCTTGACACTCTGTAGGTAATTGACATAAGAGCTATATTGAAATTTAAAATATTATCTTGATTTTAAACTTCTTGACTATGGAAGTGTATTTCATTCCCAAACCATGCTAAATAATGTCTTCTCTGTTTCTTTTGCTTGGTCCTGAAAGTAGTACTACCTTGGATCTTATCACGTATGTGTGTACATATATACATATATACACATATATGTGTATATGTACATATATGTATATATACACACACTCCCCATATATTTAATTATATATTAGTCACTGTCACTGTCTTCCCGTTCATCATCGATTTGCTCGAGCGGGCACCAGTAACATCTCCATATGTCCTGTCTCATGCTAGTAGAGCCCAAGGGCATCTGCTTGCTCCAGGAACATAAAGAGCCTCAATCCATTCCGGAATGAGGTCTATAATTGTTACTGGTATTTGGCATATCAAATACAACATGGGTAGCTTGCCAGGCTCTGCCCTGCAGGTAGCATACTCTTGTAGTCATCTCAAAGTCCAGCATTTATTGATGAACCGGGGCCGCGCAAGCAGTCGCGCAAGCCGGGCTGTGATAGGCTGGTCTGCTGGGTGGACTTCGGACGAGAGAGAAGTCCGGATGTGGAAAATGGAGGCCCTCATGGAGTGGGGGGGTCTTCTGGCTTGTTGCAAAGGCTCTACTGGGGTGGCGGGCCAGGGCTAGAACCCGCCATCCCTCCTGGGCACCTTGTGAGCGGCTGAGCACAGGGAGAGCAAGTAGCAGCTCTGCCCCATGTCTGTCTCTGGACATGAGATATTATACTATATATTAGTAATAATATATATTATTACTGTATATTAGTAATAATAAGAAACCATTCTGGAGAATATCATGTTAAAAAGTAAATCAGAAGAAAATGGGAAAATACCAGATGTCGGGCGCTTTGCCGGGTCCCCGACAGTGCCGGGAAGCGAAGTTCCCTTCTACCTCCGAGCCGGCGAGAACGGATGAAAACTCAGGAATCCGATGCAGTTTTAAAAGGCTTTACTTATCACAGGTTCAGGCATACAAATCAGCAAAAGGAAAAGCCCGATGCTTAGGATTCCAGGCTAGAACCCCAGCCACGTGTAGGCCAAGATGGCGACCACCATGTTAAAGGAGAAAAAGCTTCCAAGGGGAATGAGTGCTCACAAGGAGAGATCCCACAAAGAAGAAGACCTGGGAGAGTGGAACCGGCTAGTTTATATCCCCTGTAACTCAGACCTTCCTCCCACTGTTATGGAAAGCAGGGAGGGTCCAATGCCCTTAGGTAATCCCTCCCTGCACCTCACCTAGGGCCTTTACTATGCTAATGTTTTGAGCCGAAATCTGCCTGGGAATGCCTTTTGTAGTGTAGAGAAGGGGTTTCTGAGATGGCATGTCTCTGTACCAAAGACTAATACTAATGCCAGTTAAATATTTCTCCAAGCCTTCACAAGTCTCTTCTACTTCATTGTAGTTTTATATTTTAGTTGCCTTTGAGTATATCAGGGAGCCATGCTTGTTTGCTTGGAAGCAAACAGCATTTCTCTCTGGTCTAATTACTTAGGGGTCCAGTGTGGCCAGGCAAATATGCTGGTAAGATCTAGCTAGTCCCACGATGATTGTGGTAGCATGGGAGAATATTTATACCAGCTAGTATAGCATACATGGTCGGATAAACTGCCACATTTAGACTACCCCCCTTATCTACGGAGTGATTTGCGGAGGCACTCCAGAGCAGATGCAGCGGCCCTTAGGAGTCCTGCAACAACCAGATATTGACACTTATCTATGGTATATAGAATAACAAGACAAGGGAATGGAAGTATCAAGGGTGGCAAAGCCTACTGGAAGTAGGGCACCCAAACCACAATGACTGAACCTTAAAAATGGTCTTTTTATAAGGAGGTGAGCTTGGGAGGAGGGAACCCATGCACATGATACTGGTGGTGGGATGGAGTTTCTACATTGCTTGGAACTCTATTATTAAAAACTTTGAAAATCACAATGACCGAAATAGATATAAATATACATATTTGCTTATATACATATGTAAATATATTTATATTTTATATTAATTACATAATATAAATATATTTATATAAGTATATATTTCAGTCACTGATTTATTTATATATTTTTTATTAAAAACCGGGAGAAAACGAAAGAAAAGTCACTCCTAATTACATTGACATGATGTAAATGTGCTAGTCCATTTGCCAGGCTCCTGTATATATAATGCTTTTATTTAATTGATTTTCCATGGACTTTTAAATATTTTTTTTCTTTGCTGGTTCTTAAACAAAACTAAAAAAAAGAAAATACTACCTTGCTATCCTGATTATAGCATAAACTAAGCGTGTGTGTGTGTGTGTGTGTGTGTGTGTGTGTGTGTGTGTTTATTAAAATGGACTGAGAATAGTCTGAACTCTGAATACCCCTTACATTAATAGCTCTCCAGAGCTGCTTTAATTGTTTTGTCCTGCTGTTCCAGATTTCACTTAATTTTGTATGGCTATGTTTGAATGAAAATG